>WBNM01010858.1:291353-392985 GCA_013399055.1 Ramphastos sulfuratus | reverse complement strand
GGGAGGGGGGGGGGTGGGGGGGGGGGGGGGGGGGGGGGGGGGGGGGGGGGGGGGGGGCGGGGAACACCCAAACCATCACACAGACTTTTCTTGTCAGTCAGTTCATTCCACCATAATGCAGACTTCTACATTTCAAATGACATCGGAAATACATTTACTTCTGAAGATGAGCATAGGGCCCATACTTTTCTATGAAAATATTATTTTACCAAGAAATTAAAGAAAAATTACCAGTTTGCTAATTTAGCATTTTGCAAAACTACAAGATCACGTCCAAGACCTGCTTTGACTGGAGCCTTTTGTATCAGTGAAGAATCCATAACCAGGAAAAAGGGCCTCTCACCTCTCTGAGTGTTTCTGCAGTGACCAAATATGTGATGTGTGACATATAGAAGCATAGAATTGTTCTGGTTGGAAAAGACCTGCAAGATCATTGAGTCCAACCATCGACTCAACACCACCATGGCCGTTAAACAATGTCTTGAAGTTCCATGTCTGCTTGTTTTATTAACACCTACAGGGATGGTGACTCCACCACCTCCCTGGGAGGCCTGTTCCAATGCCTGACCTTGCTTTTAGTAAAGGAATTTTTCCTAATAGCCAATATGTGACAGCAAGCAGTACATCCTAAGACTAGAAAATGATACAACAATCTGAGTCAAATGGTTGACTTTGCTCCAAGACATATCACAAAATAAAAGTCACCCACTAAGTAAGTAATTTAATTATGGTAAAACTGCCTTGGTTGTTTTTTTTTTTCCCATAAAATTTCTCACTTTTTTTTACATCTTCTTTTTATGTATTTTCTGCAGAGGTTTTAGTATATATTCTGCTCATTATTTCTGTCTGACACCATGATAAGCATCAAATCATAGACTATCAGGTTGGTAGGGATTTCATGAATCACCTGGTCCAACTTTTCATGGTAAAAGCACGGTCTAGACAAGATGGCCCAGCACTCTTTTCAGAGGAATCTTACAAGTGTCTGGTGCTGGGGCATCCACCACTTCCCTGAGGAGATTATCCCAGTGGCTGATTGTCTTTGCTGTGGAAAATCTTCCTCTTGTGTCCAACTGGAATCTCCTCAGGACTGACTTGTACCTGTTACCCCTTGTCTTTTCCATGTGACTCCTTGAGAAAAAGGAGTCTCCATCTCCTTTGTAGTCACCCTGTAAATACTGGAACATGGCGATAAGGTCCCCCACAGCCCTCTTCTCTCCAAGCTGATCAAACCCAGTTCTCTGAAATTTTCATCAGGTGACAGGTTTCTCAGTTTTTGGATCATTTTTGTGGCCTTATTCTTGCATAAAATTCCTGCAGTATAAAACATAGATCAGACCAGCTTTCTGAAATGTCAAGAAGGTACCTACAAGCACTCTCTAGCCAGGGACCTGTGAAGCAGCAGGAAAAAAAGCTTTGGGAAATCACATTGGCAAAATTTTTCTTGCTAGTATATTTGGAGCCCAACCAACTACTGCCCTTGGAAACCAGTAATAAGACTTTTGAAATGCTTATGGAAAAAATATGAGAGGTGTTGGAGGTTTCTGAAGGAGGAAGCAAGGGATTAGACACCCAGAGCATCTTCTTTTGACAGCTGACTAGCCAGCCCCAGGGCATGGTAAACCATATGCTGACAATAAACACAGAACTGAAGATTCTTGTAGTCTCGAGGGCTTTAATTTTACCTGTACCAGGATGTTTGAGAAGGTATCACAGCCTCTGAGAGGAGACAAGAGGAAGTTTTAAAGTTGAATGATGAGCTATTTATTTTCTGGCAATGGAAAGAGGAACTTAATTACCCTGTTCTGCCTTGCTTAGCCATCATGGCGTTCCTGCTTCAGTTCCTGATCAGCAAGTGCTGCTTAATAGAACCAGCACCAAGCTGATTCACTGTTTCAAGAAATAAGCTATTATTTGTTTGCTGATATCAGTTTTGGCATGAACTTCCAAAAGAGGAATAAATGGTCCTTCATGAGTGCTTCCACTATCTGAAATCCCTTACTTAAAGTGCGTAATTTCTCTGTGCTTAACTGAAGATGATTTTATATTCAGACCTGCTATATTCCTGCTGCCCCCTTGCCTGTAGTCACTAGTCACTTTCTGATGCTGTAGAAACTTCACTGGCCCTGAAAGTGTTTGTTTTGTTTTTAATAGACAAAAGATTTGCTGATTAAACCATTCTAGTTCCTTGTACCTTCCGGCTCATTTTCCTCCCTGTCAAGAGAATGTATTCCCATGCAATGGTTTTAAAAATACAAAAATAGAGAAGTTTGTGCCTGGCTTTGTAGCTAGTTTGTTAGAATGAGCTTTTTAAAGCTTGAGGATATACTAATTTTTCCTAATTGCTTTACCTAGAACCATCTATGGTCAGCCAAATGTAACCCTGATTTTCCTTGTTGATGCATACTCAAAATAAAGGGAACGGCTACCACAGATATTCAGCCTTTTAGAGGAAAATGATGCAGTTTTTTATCAATGAATGTGTGGGATGAAAAAAAATAGCTTATTTTATTTTATTTTATTAAAGGGTCTCAGCCTGTTATCATTGTTTTTTATCTATTAATAAATAATCTTAATTTCCGAACATTTGTTTTATTCCACTACAGACGTTGTCTTACCAAATGGAAAAAGAAACAGAAGTCTTTTATCATGCCAAATAGCCATTTGCAAAGAACCATTTTCTCTGTCTCACCCAGATTTCAGACAGGGAAGTTGAGTCCTGAAGTCTGTATTATAAAACAGGAGATCTCTTGTATAAAAATTGCTCCTCATTAAAAAGCAGTTCTGATGTCTATGTTATAAAAACATAAATTTTTCTGCTGGTCAAAGTTCATATGTTTGGAAGTCTTTATTTGCTAACATCAGATAACAATCTGTGAAAAGCAAAGTCCTACCCTGAGATGCTTGTTTATTATTCTTCAGTTTTGACATTTTGTGATCTCACGCAGACCTGACATTGCCACTGTGGGACTCCATCTCTTCAGAGATCTCATTCACATTTTCCTCTCTGAATCTTCCTTCTGGCACCCATCTCTGTCCTCCACATCCTGTTACCGTTGTAAACATATTACCTGACAAGAGTGGTGGATAATCTTTTATGAGAACAGCTCCTGTATCTGTAAGAAGTAGATAAGCTTTCAGGCACACAAGTCCTTCTTTGGATATAAAGCAGAAGCAGCAAGCTGCAGAGCTAAATCCTAGCTACTCTGGATTTAATTAGATATGTAAATCATTTAAGACAGCTGAGAGTAACTGGGCAGTTCGAACCTCAGGAATAGCATGGGGGATGCTAGATAAGAAGGTGATTATCACTTACTGAAAGAAAAAGAACAGGTAATGTATTGCCTAAGGAAGAGAGGAAGGTTAATGGGGGGAGGAAGGAGAGAGATCACAGCATGCCATTAAAAACATCTTCTGTTGACTCACGGTTCCATGGATTTCAGTTCCTAGCATCATTTTTTGAAAGTGTTTTGTTTACTTAGTAAGAAAAGCAACAAAAAGGAAGCAGTGAAACAGAATAAGAGGGAATTGCTTCTCTGTGCCTGCCTGGTTGGGAAGCCATGCTCCTCTAGAGGAGGGCTCAAAAAGTGGATGCAAAGCCTAAAAAGCAGAGTTAAAAGAGTACTGGAAAAAAAGTTTGGTTGTGGAATAAACCATTGTTTGAGCCAGAACTAGCTCCAAAGCTGGTCAGCTGCAGGACAAGGTGCAATACAATGATTTTCACAGTACAAAAATTTCTTGCAGAGTTCTTTTATATGCCATTGTTTACAGATGCCTAAAGGAGAATCACCTAGAGCAGCTGCATGGACAAGAGAGGAAAATTTTTTGTAGGACAACAGATGTAATAAAGATTACAAAGAAGTAATTTACCAGCAAACAATTATTGTAGGGAAGTTGTAAGTGAGATAAACAGTAAGAAAGTTCATTGTAGCATACTGTGCTTTGTATATCATTGTAACTGAATTATACTGATATGCCAGTACTATCAAAAAGCTTTACCCTGTTGTTTCTCTCTTTTTTTTTTCCCTCTGTAAGTTCTTGAATCATGGATAAGACCATCCTGTGCTGATAGAGACCCAAGCATGTGATCTTTTAAATTATTTTACTGGTTATGCTGTGGAAATTTTTTTCACAATAATGTCTACTCTACAGATTATGTTCTGACTGGAAAGAAAAAAACATTTTAAAACCTTATGAGTCAACACCTTGGCACAGCTCTATAGCCCACTCCTCTAGATGGAGACTATCTGATTATGCTCTAGATGTTAACATTTTAAAAAGCAGAAGCCCTTTATAATAATTTACTATTGTTTGAAGACTTTCAAATGTAGCTTGATCTCCAGGTGCCTCTGAGGTCAAGTGTTTGCCTGCTGGTGTGAAAGCTAGAGGAGAGAGCTACAAAGAGGTAATTCACCAATGGCAGAGACAATGGATAGAATTTGTAGAAATTTCATTCATATCTCACTCAAATGCAAAATAATATCCTAAAAACTGTAGAGCTGTTCTGTGATACCTCATGTCTGAGGGTATTTCTCCTGCTTCATAAAAATCCCTATCATGGACTTTTCATACCCTTCATTGTCACAGGGCTGTTTTACAATAGTGGGAACCCTCTAATATTTCTGTTACATATTTTATTTTGAGGTTGTTTTGTTCTTGAACTGTATTTACTGGAGCCTGCCAAAGCTGTTGTAGAGCTTGAAGTTATTTCTTCATCACAGAAAACTTTCTACTGGTTGTAAACCACTTCTGAGTTTTACTAGGGTCATTATCCACTTTCTGGAAGAATGCAGTTTAATAAAGTGCAGCAGTGCCCAAAAATAATTTCTGACAGAAGACACCAGCATGAAGGGTGATTCACCCACTGAAGGATTAAAGTAAATTACAAAGCAACCTGGAAAGCTGAGAGCAGTGGGGAAAGCATAGGGAAGTAAATACAATCTTACATAGCAGGAACCTGAGATGTGACAAGAAATTCAGAACAAGGTTAGAAAATGGTGACTGAACTTAATCAAACAACCACATCCATCTCATGAAAGCAAGTTTATTTTCATCTCATTACCTTGATAATACTTTCTTGAGGATTTGTGCTAGACCTTTTATCTTTGGTTAAGAGACTTGAACAAGCTTGTCCATCAATGAAAGTTTACTGTAGCCCTCCTTTGAGATTCACTGGCCAGTCGGGCAGTGGGGCATGTTTCCCACATTACTGTCAAGTGGGGGATTTTGTAGCCAGATCCACTACAAAATCAACTGCAGATTCATGCCTGAGGATCTCTTTACCAACTTCCCTCAGATACGATAGGGCATCCTGGCAGCTCCTCCAGAAGCAGATCCACAACATTCATCACGATCTGAAGGAGAGTGCAGGCTGTGACTGTGTGCATCAGGACCACACCAAGGAGAGTCACTGTGGGTAAGAAAGCCTCTCTCCTCTTTCATGTGATTACAGATACATTCACATTGTGGATCACTGTCAATCTCACCTACTTTCCCAGAAAACCGCTATCAAAAAAGGCTTTGATCTTTGGTAGCTGAAGGAAAGAACAAGATGCATGGATTGAAAAGTCTGGATTATGAAAGGTACAAGAAATGAACTCAAGTCTCACTGGGGAGTCAGCTTCCGGAGGAACTTTGAAAACTCACTTCAGCTGAGTCACAGTGCAGTAAGATGAGACAACGATGAAAACCCCCACATTTTTGTAGATGCAAAGCAGATATGTTTCCTTCAGCACTGGGAAGTGGGTCTATAGCTTTTACTAGGTAATGATGATGCTCAAAAAGAGAATTTTAACTGAAAATTTGGTCTCTTTGGCCAAATAATTTTCAATAGAACTTCTTGTACAATCCCTGGGAATGCCACTACCAAGGATGAGCAAGCTTGCTTTAGCCTAAGAGTTAGGCTGGGACTGACCATCACTCTCTGCTTTTATGACATCCAGATGAATGGAGGGGAATTGGATGTTCTCCAACAGCTCTTGCAAATATGAAAATCTCTTTGGCTATTAGTGCATGAGTATAGAAACAGCAATCATAGGATTATGTCTATACCCAAACACTTGGGGGAAAAAAAAATGTCAGCATTATTTCTTTGTTTTTATGTATATTTAATAATATATTCCCTTCTGAGCTATCTTATTTAAATGGGAGCGTTACAATGTGCTGGTGGATTAAGGCTACAAAACATGCAGGTGTCAACCATATATTGCTTTCTGGCAGCAAGACTTTGTTGTATCTTGTTAGTTAAGGCTTTAATTTTCAACCCAGTACACTGCTGGATGAGCTGAGTCCTCAGGTTATTGCTTGAAACGAGTGCTTTAAATGAGACAGAAGTGTTCGAGGGAGGAGAAATTACCTTAGAATCGCACATTTTCTGACATCTATTTATGATCCACAATTTTGACATCTGAATTAAATTAAATTGGTATCTCTATTTCAGAAGGAGAATTTTCCAGGCTTAACTTGCTGGAGGGACAAAAAGGAAAGGAAGATGCAAAGAAACCAGAGAGGACTTCTATTTGCAGATAATTAACAACTTGCAAACTTCATAGTGAAAATGAAGTTCAGTAATTATGCTAGAATCATCACTGGGGCTTATAGACAAAAACAGAGGCTAGTAGACTGATCCAGACATTTAACAGGATGCAAAATTCAAAATCTCTAATGGTGTTTGCATTGTTTTTGCATTTCAAAAGATGAAAAGGACTGTGATTTTTTTCAAACCCACACACTGACTGAAGGTGAAAAGTAATTGTTTAATAACCATTTCTCCCCAGCCTTGGTTGTTATTCCTTCATTTAATTGAGGAGAAATAGCTGATTCAATACAGCTGTAGAAACTTTATCTTCTTTGTATGCCTTATTGCTGGGGAGGACTCATGACAGAATTAGTAAATTTTCCATTGTCAAGCTTTCACACAGATGACCTCCTTCAACATTAAAATACAATGGATGAAGATTAATATGCAGCAAAACCCACAAACAGACAAGGCTTTAATTACACTGTGCATGGGGCTTTAGTGCCTTGTTTATTAGCTCTGATTATGAATCTGCCAGAGCTTGGCATCTGCCATTTTGGAAATTCACATATAAGATTATTTATTTGGTCAAACTAAAGAATAATTTAATTTTATCAGAATAAAGAAGGCATAAAAAGAAGTAGGATTTACAGTCATGTTTGCCTTACCCAGAGACAAACCCAAAGATGCATCCAACAGTTTCACATTACTGAAATTTTTGTGAGAACAAACATTTTAGTCATTTTGGATTTCCACAACACTTGAGAATGCAGGAAGCTCATGTCAGTTCTTTGTTCACATTTGCCCTTTGCCTTTATCCCATGTCTTTTTAAGACTTGATCTCTTACTTGTTGGAGCAACCAAATGCAGCTGATAACACAGATGAAGTCTGTGTTAGACTTTACGCCATGTTAATGATGGGTGCTGGAGGTGCTGCTGCACAGCAAAAGGTACTTACTTTAAATAATGGAGTTTGAGGTGAATGCTGCTCATGCTGCTAGTCAAGATTCTCATTCCAGCTTAATATCTGTTTGAGAAATAAAAAGTGACACAAGTACAAGATAGCACCCTCTGTCCAATCCCTTTGGGAGAGGCTCTTGAGTCTGGCATACTTACACACAAAATAATCTGGCTCTGCAAAAATAATCATCCAAGTTCCAATTTTAAAACATGACAGTACAATATAAACATAGTTCTTAATTCTGCTCTGGTAGGAGCTTGTTGATGGATGGCCTGGGACTGGTCTGCAGCTAAAGTGAATGGATGGAAATGGGTGAAGACCTCAGGAAGACTCAGGGCTCCTGTCACAGCAGATGCTCACAGATTTTTCACTTTCTACTCAGAAACACTCTTATTTTTCTGTTTTTTAAATATTTGAATGAGGTTCATCTCAGTGCAGAAGGGGATGTAGGAAACATGGGGTAGGAAGCCAGTGGTCGTCCAGCAGGCAGTGGTGGGCTGGAGAGGGGCAATGGGATGAGTTAATCCAGTTAAGAAAGGATTTACAAAGAAAACTGCCTGGGACGAGTCCTGTTTTCTACAACCTGTACAATCACATTTTCTCCTTGTGCAGTTTGTGGGACTGATACATGTGTTTCAGCCCATTAGGCTGAGATTTTGTGAACATGGAAGAGCTATGTTTGGTTGTACAGCAAAAAGTAATGCAAATAAGTTGCCTCTGCTCTTAACTCAGCCTGAGGCACAATCTTGTTGTTTACAGCCAGGTTACAACAGTTCTTCTTTATCAGCTTGTGCACACAGATGAGTTTATTGAATTTACGTTTCTGCTTACTGATTGCTAGCCTTGCTTTTTACCAAAGCTGCCAATAGCTGCATTTTTATCCAAAAGTAATTTATACATGTGTGTTTTGTACTTTTTACTTCTCCTAGTTCTTAAAAAAAATATTTTGTGGAGAAAGGCAACATTTTTCTCTCCATGAGGAACTGTGTTACTTTCAAAGATATTTTAGTCCTTATGCGAAATATGCAGAAAAGTCAATCACATTAAAATGCTACTGCACTACAGAGGTTCCTTGTTCTGCATAGTCTGGATACTCAGAAATTCAGACCAAGCAAGCAGGCTGCTGATGGGAACTCACTTGGAAAGGAGAAGGCACAGGGCAGAATTCAGAACTCACCTCATTCTCAATAACTCATTCCCAGCTAGGCTTTCTGAGTTTGCTTTTCAGAGATGCTAGCTGCAACTCAGGCTGAATTTGTTTAGTGCTGCTTGTGAGGCCCACACACAATTTCAAGCAGGTTTTTTGAAGGTTACTTCAATACAAGTTAAATGTGTTGGGAAAGATAATTGATCACAGAATTGTTAAGGTTGGAGAGGACCTCTTATATCAAGTCCCATTGTCAGTCCTACACCACCTCCCTGGGCCTCCTGTTCCAATGCCTGACCACTCTTTCAGTAAAGAGTATTTTCCTGATATCCAATCCAAACGTCCTAAACTTGAGGCCATTTCCTCTTGTCCTTTTGCTAGTACTTGGGAGTAGAGACCAACATTCATCTCACTACAGGGAATTGTAGAGAGCCTTCTCTTCTCCAGACTAAATGATGCCAGTTCCCTCAGTCACTCCTCATAAGACTTGTTCTCCAGACCCCTCAACAGCTTAGTTGCCCTTCTCTGGACATGCTCCACCAATTCATTATGTGTCTGTTAGAAAATATGAAAAGCACTACAAGGCCCAGGTAGATTTTTTGCACTGTAACCGTATGTTTCTGTGACTCAATTTTTAGTTTAGTAATTCTTCATGTAAGTTAGATTTATTTTCTTCTTATTTTTGTACGATTAATCTTTTAGCAAAAAAGAAAGATATTTGAATACTGAGTGTCACCCAAAATATTATCACTAGAATCATTAATGCTTGACAATGCACTATGAAGTAAATTAATTACTATGACCTCTGCAGCTACATGGTCTTGGACCATGATGGGATGGGAGAAACTCAAGGTGAAATAGTGAGGCAAGAAAATGAAGGAGAAAACATATCCTACACATCCCCATTCTTGTTCCAGCACCACTCTGCTGGCACACCATCCAAATTAGTGTGGGCATGGAGCAAAGCCCTATAAAATGTGCCAAAAATTAGTGTACCCTGACAAATGATAGAAAGCAGAGAAGAAAGGGAGTGTACTATATCTTTGAATCCCCCAGTTTGCACAAAGGCAGGTTTATCTCTGCCTCTGCCACTCCTGTTAGTTATTTGTCCAACATGTTCTTAGAATAACAGCACTGGTGATTACCTCCCCTCATTAGAAAATCTCTTTGGGGAAATTAACTGTATATGCAGGGTCCCTGGAGTTGACTTTCATTGCAACAGTTCTAGGAAAATGCCATTCACACACTGATTTGTTATTGCTAGTTGTCATAAAACCCTGAGAGGTAAGACAATGCATAGGCTGCTGCCTCTTGGAGTGTTTGGCTTTGTGGGCAAGAGCAGGAGTCCTCGGAAGCTGAAGCAATGAGGAAGGTTTTACACTGGCTGCTGAAGTGTGGGTGTAGACTGTGCGTATCACAGAATGGTGGGGGTGGGAGGAGACCTCTAGAAACCATCCAGTCAAACTCCCATGTTGCAGCAGGTTCACCTAGAGCAGGTTACACAGGAACAAGTCCATGAGGGTTTTGAAAGTCTCCAGAGAAGAAGATTTCACAATCTCTTTGGGCAGTCTGTTCCAGGACTCCTGCATCCTCAAAATAAAGAAGAATTTTTTTATGTTCAGGTGGAACCTCCTGTGTTCCAATTTGTACCCACTGGCCTTTGTGCTCTTGGCACTGCTAAAATGTGGTATTTATGCATGTATGGGTTTGCAGCTGTACATAATATAAACTCTGGCAACCACAGTCCTTTGGTGTGTAAGTTATAAGATGACTGATCCAGGGAGCGAGCAACATTGCTAGGGGTATGTAGAAGTCATCAAGGAGGCAACACAGTGGAAGAATTTCAGAGGAGGGTCTTTCTGAGAGAGGAAGAGACTCACTGGCTTTGGACAGCAGTATTAGGAGTAAGCAGAGGTAAGGAGTAGAAAGAAACATTGGAAAGTTCTGCAGTTTTAAGATGGTACACGACAGAAGAGGTAGGAGTTTTGGATAAAACCCAAGGGATGGATTTTCAACCTTGCAGCCTAATAGCAAAGAATAAAATATTAATAAATCACATTTATTTTATCTCTTTTTTTTCTCTTTGTTGAGCATTGGTGAAGGCTTTTTTTTATACCACTCTCTGTCTACCTACTACTCTGTCTAAATATCAGTACATGAGTTAATACCTATAAATCAAGACCAACATGTATCTCTGAACACATTACCTCTTCCTAGAGACTATATCCATTTTAATGGATATTGTATTTTAATAATTGATATTTCACATGCCATATTTTGACCTTCTTTGTACCAGGAGCCTAGCCAATTGCATCCAAAGCACTCCTTGTAAGTGGAAGGCAGAGTAAGTGAAATGACAAGGTAATCTTCTTGCTTTTGCAGAAGGGCAGAATTTGCATGCTAAATTCTCGTAAAATTTTGGCTCAACGTCTGGATCCTTGTCAAAATGCTAAGGAATTCAGGTTTTGAGATACCTTCTCCAGATTCACTGGAAAGAAAGTCATGAAACATTCATGTAAGTCAATTACGGCTCCATGCCCTATTAGTCATAGAACTTGAAGGTAATTTGAAATCTTGAGCATACATGAATTATTGAACAATGGGTGAAAATGAAAGAAAATAGGGATGATAGCTTGCACTTCCAGTGTTTGTGTAGGTGACTGCTGTGATCTTTCTGTTCAGTAATTTCAGGGCAGCTTTGAAAGAGCAGTAGAAACCTGTAATATTTAAAGACAGTAGGATCCTTACTACATAGCATAGCCAGAAGGCAGCAACAGATTAAAGATGAGCAAAGACTTTTAAAAGGAATGTGGAGGGTTCCTTTTAGCCTCATCTGAGCTCCTGGCTGGGTTGGGTTCCATATTTTTTCAGTTGGATGCTCTCCTTCCATGTGGTTGGTGAAGGCAGCCACTACATTTTGTGAAAGACAGCTGGGACAAGCTATAAACCAAACTATGCTCTGATGTCATCCCTGGCAGTGGATGTGAGCTTTCTCTAACATCTGTGGGGTAAAAGAGGTGAAGTGAAGTTACAAAAACTCCTGGACAGGTTGTGCAAGGAAGGGAAGTGGTGAAGTCACCATTCCTGGAGGTGTTTAAAAGATGTTCGAGGAGCTTAGGGCCATGGTCTAACAGTTGTGTATAGGGAGATGTTAGGTCTGGTAGGACTCGATGATCTTGAGGTCTTTTCCAACCACGAGATTCTATGATTCTATGAAACATCTCAAATACTGAATAAGTATTGCAAAATGAAAAGGAATCTGAAATGTATTTAATCACACAGCAAAATTTCTTGTCATCCAGGAAAGGAGAATAATAGAATATCTATTAAATGTATTAAAGATCACAGTGAATTTTGAAGGCACTTGTGGACTTCATATAACACAGGGATGGGCAGCACAGAATAGCTATATAGAGCTACAGATGCAGCTTTTAGAATGAATCTCTGATTAACCTTGAATTTTGGAAAAGCTCATTTTTTCCTTGTTTAGTTTTCCTACTTACTCCTAAGATAGAGATTTTGTGGTTAAACAATTTTAGGACCACTCTCCCTTTTTTTGTATGAAGCTGTGAGTAGCATTTTTTTTTCTCTCTTTACCATCCCAATCTCACTCAATTTTCCAAACTCTTCAGCACCAGTGCCTTCACTCATTAGTTCTTCCTGTATCCTGCAGATTCCCCTTCTGAAATTGCAAAAATCTCTAATATGGGCTTTTTCTCTTGATCTTTCCAGTTAATTTAAACCCACATGAACCAAAACTACATTCTGTGGCCAGCACTTTTCAATAGTCTCATGTTCCAAAAAAACCCAGACACAATTCCCTTCTTTGTTCAGGAATTAATCTCCTGGTTTCAAACTGATGAAAAAATGTTTTGGCTGTCAAACCAGATATTTGATTGTCATCTCTAATTGATATCCAGGAACTGGGAAGTTTCCTTAATGGTAATCTGTTTTATAATATTTATCTTCCTCTATTGCTAATGTATTTTCTAGTAACTTTACAATTTTATTTCTATACCATCATCAGTAATGAGAAGATTGTAGCAGCCTGCTATTTATTTCTCCTTTGTCATTAGCATATATGCTCCAATACCAGAGATTAAATTTTGATTGTAATTTGGCTTTCCCTATAGTATTCAATTTTACAACCTGCACACTATTTCTAATTTCCAGGTGTTCTTGTCTGGACTCCTTGAACTTCTCGTACATTGATTTCTTAGTTGTTTCTCACTGGTATCTTCTAGTCCACTACATGGAGGCTCATTTATCGTACCTTCTATCTGATTACTTTTACAAGAATCATTCTTTCTCCCAATTCTGCTTCTGTTGTTTCATTACCCATTACAATGTCCTTACTTTCTTCCCTTCCTTCTGATCAATTACAAGGGTCTTCAAGAGCTTTGACCAATCGTCTCCCTTCAGTTCATAAATCAAAATTCATAGTCATGCACAGACCTCACGCTGACTTTGGTACAGCTCAAGAAGAGTTCTTTCTCTATGAGTGTTTTCTGATGCTTTCTAATGAAAAAAAAACCAACCCTTTCTCCTACCATCAATACTTGTGCTAGCTTTTAATTTTATTTTTTTTTTAACATGTCACTCTGTTAAAGCCACTAAGGTACAAATGTCTGTTAGTAAACGAGTTTTATGACCTTGTCTATACTAGCAATGTCACTTCACTATTATCTCTGAGAAGATATGATCCTTTAGGTAAAAAAAAAAAAATTACAGTGGCAAAAGACAAAGTTGGAAAAGGTAGACAATTGTCTGCTTGTTATTATTTTAAAGTGAGCTGTAGAAGTTATGTCTACAACCAGTTCTGGCAAGTACAAGCTGTACTTTCACAATAGCCACACTGGCACAGCCTACCTAGTACTGGAAGTGCCAAGAGGCAAGTTCATTCTGCAGTCACAAAATGAGATATTGGCCATTGTCTGCGAGTATGCACATGAACCTCATTTTGCTAGATGTCAATTGTCACAGGAGACTTGTATGAGAAGTTTCCAATCAGCAGTTAGGAGCCAGGCCATGGAGGTTAGTTTGCCAGTCTAAATCAGCATTTCATGAACTAGTTAGTTTAAGTTATCTGGCATCCAGACGAAGCCAGATTGAGACAAAATAGGAGTGCTTTGGAAAGGCTCATGAGCAAGAAAAGTAACTAATTTAATCAACTACTATAGAAACCAGATTATATGAGCAGTTCCAGTTTCAAGCCAGGGCAGTGTTATTGAACCAGCTGTAAGAATATGCATCCAGATTTATGTAATGACAACTTGCTAGCCAGCTTTTGCAAAATCTTTATCCCGATTAAATAGTCAGTTCATTTCTTTACATATCATGACTTCAGGCAGTGATAAGACAGCTTGTGAAAAGGTGGCTTAAGCAGTTTGAGTGCTTGTTATTTGGTAAAGTATTTACAGGAAAGTAACTAGTGATAGAATGAAAGGAAGTGGCATCAAGTTGCACCAGGAGAGGTTCAGATTAGATACTAGGGAAAATTTTGTTACTGAAAGAGTGAGCAATCACTGGAACAGGCTGCCCAAGGAAGTGGTGGAGTCACCATCTCTGAAGGTGTTCAAAACACATGCAGGAATATAATTTTGGGACATATTTGGCATAGTGGTGTTGAGTTGACAGTTGGACTTGATGATCTTAGAGGTCTTTTCTAGCCCTAATGACCCTATTCTATGATTCTAGGATACATATGGCTATTCCAAGTGAGGTGAACTGCATTGTGCCATGCAAAGTAGCTCAGGACTGGCAGTTCCTTGAGGAAAGGAAGGATTCTAGGAATCCAGGGGGAAAGGAGAACTCTTTTTGCCTATGTGAATATAATACAACTCTTCTTCCTGTTTTGTAGGTTCTAGTTCATTCAAGTTCTATACATCCATTTCCAAAGCGATTATAAAAGACTATGAACAATACAATAACCCGAAAACCAAAAATAGGCCAGAGGTTTTACCCCCAGCTCCCTAAGAGCATTGAGCAACACCCACAGCAGTCCCTTCATTTCAGTTTTTATCTGGACAAGTCACAGAATAGCTATCATCTGGCTTCATTCTCATTTAGACTTTTAACCACATTGTGCAAACCCAGGGAAGAAGCAGCAATGGTATAAGGATGTAAATTAAAGCCTGGAAGAAGGAACAGTTCTGGTCTCTGTACTTACTCTTTTTTTTTTCCTTTCCCAAGTTAAGAAAACTTAATACCAAAGTTTTTAATGGGGATGAAGGAGTAGTGAGGGGTTAAATCAGGATGCAACTTTTATCTGTGACAGAAAAGGGATCTATCCTGCCAGTTTCCGTTCACCAATCTTTTTTAGGACTTGTAAAGGGGCCTGTGGGAATAGAGTTTGTTTGCATGGGCAGTGACCAGCCACAGTGTAGATTTTCTGTTGTTACTTTATTTAGCACTGCAAAGGAGTTGCCAATTCTATTTGGGGCTCCATCGGTGCTGTTAATGTTGCCAGTTTGGGTAGGCTGAGCTTATCTCAACAGATAGTCCTCAGAGTCTGACAAATTTAAGTGTTGATCTAGTGTTTCAGAAGGTAAGCTAGACCAACAATGCCAAGTCAAAATAGGATCCAGATAAGTGGAGCCATTAAACACATGGGCTCTTACCACTGGGAATGTTCTGTTTCTAATTTCAGCACTGCCTTTATGTAAATGGCAATCCTGTTTACTGGAAATAGCAGATGGTGATTTTTTCTTATTATTGACTTTTTTTTTGCATGATTCATCAACATTTCACAGACTGTGAATGTGGTGGCAAAGACCTATTTCACTCCTTAGTTTTAATTTTCTGGCACTGGAGATGCCAGCACCTGTGTGCAAATCACTGGTTACATCCCATGGTATGGGAAGGGAGCACCACACAATGACAGAATCAGAATGCATTGGGTTGGAAGTGACCTCTACAGGTTATCTAGTCCAATCTCTCTGTGCTAAGCAAGGACATCTCCAACTGGATTAGATTGCTCCTTGATGTGCCCACATCAAACCTGACCTTGAAGATCTCCAGGGATAGGGCCTCCACCACCCCTCTGAGCAACCTGTTGCAGTGTTCTAGCACCTTCATAGTAAAGAGCTTCTTCCTATTGTCTGATCTAAAGCTACTCTTCTCTAGTTCAAAACATTTGTCCCTTGTCCTTTTGCTGCACACCTTTGTAAATAGTCCCTCCCCAGCTTTCTTGTAGGTCCCATCAGGAGAGTTCTCCAGACTAGCTACCTGCTTTCATATAGCAAATATGCTGCCCGGACACTGGGAGACTGTTAGCAGCATGGACTAGGGGAAGGCATTTAACTGTAGTCCAAGACTCATCGGCTGGCATTAGTTCTGCTACCTAACCCATATAAATCCTATTTAATATATGCCTGTTCAAGTATATGAAAGAAGATGGGCACAGTGAAGATGAAATGAGGAAGAACAAGAAGGATTATGCAGTCGTCCATGCTATGGGCCCTTGCTGTGACATACAGAGTGTGTTGCTTGCTGCTCTGGGTGCATAGTCACAGTATGCTAGGAAACTTTTACTACCTTTGTTCTGCAAATCTCTACTGCATGTTTTCAGCAGCAGTTCTTGAGGATTTTTTGCAGTTAAATATCATTCTATGCAAAGTACTCATTCAGTGATACAATGGAGCATTAGTCACTACCAGAAGACAAATATTAAATACCATGGATGAAATAATAGTGGACTAGTACCCGGAGTCCCACAGGAGAGGGAAGTGTTTCCCTGTTCCTTTGGTGCAGGTGCAGGCACAGGCACATTTCTGCACCTTATTCTTTCACAAATCTTCCCCCAATCCAGCCAGTTCCCCACTCTTAGGGAGCACAAATGCCCTTTCCTCCTCACGAAAGAAAGCTGAAGCTTTCTTTCCAACTCTGTCAACAACTGATCATTTGAAAACATCCCTTTTTTCCCATAAGATGCATTTTCGATGATGTAATAAAGCTTGGCTTGTAGTCCTTAAAGGGTACAAACAGCATGAGAGAAAGGAAGGTTGCTGTTGTGCTATGGCAACTGTCAAAACCTCATGTACACATTAACAAGATCAAGTGTTTGCCCAGCCTGGGAAAGAGCAGGTAAACACCACACTAATCCCTCTGGAGCTGTGAGACACACGGACTGCCAGGACACATTGCTTTTGTCAAGAGATGCAAAAAGCCAGTCAGGATTAATGTCTTTCCTTGCAGTTTGTTTATTCAAGGTACCTGCACTCTGAGGGGTTATGCTTTACAAGGCTGCCCCACTTGTTCCTTGTCATGCAGTCATGTTCATTGAAGTACAAGGAAGCACAGCAAGGAGGGATAAGGAAGCTCTGAAAGGTCAGCTTTGCACTAAAAAAACAGAGGGCAATCTGATAGCAAGGTCCCAGGATACTGTAAGTCAGGGACTGCAAGCTCTGTTCTTCCTTAACCATCAGACCTATCTGACTCCACCAATATGTTCCCAGCTAGATAAACTGGGTGTTGAGGATGCATTTATAGCACACAGTAAAACGCCTCTGAACCTATGCAGAGAGTACACAGCCATCTAGGACCTCTGCTTAAGGGGCAGAGGTACCATAGCTAATGGGTGCCTGCATCAGGCTTTCTCCATGGACACCTTTATTCTTTTGGGATTCAGACTATGAAGGGTGAGGGCTGGCATGATCCAAGACAAGCTCAAAATAGTACCAGTTCAGAAATACTAGATTTTATTTTTGTATCCTCCTAATAATACTGCAAAAAGATGGTGTGTATCTCTACTGAAACCTGAAACCCAGTACTCAAGTACTACAGACTGTGCAGGACACAGGAGCCACTGCTATTAGCCTCAGAAGCATAATCGTGCCTTGTGAACTGAAGAAGAAAAGCTAATTCTGAAAAGTGATTAAGCATTGAGGCAGTAGTGCCTTTACTTTGAATCAAGCTGGAACTATGGAAGGATAAGAAAGTTCTCAAGAACTGAAATGGCAATGAGAGAGCCTGGTGACACTGGAGAGATGCTTCCTTATTTATCTGCACCCATCAGTATCTGAGGAGCAGGGATTTGGTTAAATCACTGGAATACATTAAGAGAGTATTTTCTCTGTGTAAATTGCTTCGTTTTTCTTGTAGTTGTCTTTTAAAACCTGTTTTCCTAAACTCTTACTCAAAAAATTTCTAACATCAGAAAATCATTTAGCAGTTTACTGGTTGTTAGCAGTGGGTAGGGGCAGCTAAGCCTTGTGGAGGAAAAGCTACATCCACAGAGTGAAGATGTTGACATAAAACAGGGTTTAGAGGGGGAAACCTGTCCCCCTCCCCATGTCCGGAGCTGTTGCAAGAGCTTACTGGCTAGGACATCTAGATAAGATGGAGATGAAAACCAGGCTACATTCCTCTGTCCTGCAATGTTTACAAAGGTTTCCTGAGAACCAGGGGGGAAAAAAAAAAAAAAAATTGGGTTTGTATATCTGAAGAAGATGGCACAGACACTGCTTCATTCACACAACCCAGGTAAAGATGCAAAATCACAGATACAGGGAGCTAAGGGGAGCAACTCTGCACCTTCTGTATTGAAAGTATGTCCTCATCTGAGCGGCAACCCAGAGAGGATAGTGAGGAATACCCTTCCATGTCTGAAACTGAGGGATTTTTGGAGTGCAAGTGCAGGAATGCATCTTAATCCATGACATTTCTTAAGCTTCATCAAAGACATTGGTCAAAGGCCAAAATTTTCTTGTCATTCCTTGTCCATGGCCTGTTGCTTGTGTAGAAAAAATTACAAGTTTACTGTCTTAAGGGGAGAAGATCATGGAAAATCCCAAGGTCTCACAAGACTATGGCAAGGCAAAGTTGTAAACACATCACCATTAATTCTACTACAACTTGAATTTAGTGAAAATCATAGAATCATATAGTGGTTTCAGCTGGAAAAGACCTCTAAGGTCATGAAATGTGACTTGGGACTATTTCCTCTTGTTCTATCATTTGATACCAGAGAGAAGAGACTCTCCTCACTGCAACCTCCTTTCAGGGAGTCGTAGAGAGCCATAAGGTCTCCTCTCAGCCTTCTCTTTCCCACACTAAACAACCCCAGTTCCCTCAGCCACTCCTTAGTAGATCTATTCTATAGACCCTTCACCACCTTTGTTACCCTTCTCTGGACATGTTCCAACAATGCAATGGTGGAGGTTTTCTGGAACACAATGGCCAGAACTCATAATCAGTCTGAACACTGAAAAAACACAATGACATATTCCTGATATGACAAGTAATCCAGTTTACTTTGTAAGCAGGGAGAGCTTTGCTGTTAGGAGGTTTTTCCAGCAAGATGAATGTATGGCACTTTGTAAGTTTCATGGTTTCTCAAAATTGTCTCTGTTTAAGGAAAACTTGGGAGTGCAATAATTATTTATCAGGGATTTGATTTTACTTTACAAACATAAATGCAGAGGATGGCAGCTGAGCCACACTGACATCAGTGCCTTCTTTTAAGGCTTTGCAGAACCATCTTGTGAACATTAATGGTGTTTTAGTCATCTCCCCTGTCTCCTCACAGGGAACATTGAGGCAATGAGGGAGGTAGTGGAACCATTTGGTTTATGATGCTGTCCACTGTCCACTCTGTTACAACCTTCACAAAAGTTCAGTCTACTTTAGATGTTTATAGAGTTTGGAGACCTTTTTATTTGCGTTTCCTACCTGTATAAAATTAAAAAAAAAAAAAAAAACCCAAAAAAAACAAAAAAACAAAAAACAACCCAGACCAGAAAGCTTCCTGATAGGGCAGTCTAGATCTGATAAGCCAGTTAAGGTCAATTCCTGCAAAGAATTCAACCATGAGCTGCTTTTCTATTTCAAGAAGTTTTACTTATGTTAATAGCCAGTGTTCATCAGTTTATGAATTATTCATGTGCACAAGTCTCCACAAGACCTGAGGTTGCAGATTATAAACTTGTATTAAATACTGAGTGGCTTAAAAATATGTTGGTAAAGAAGAACAGAACAGCTTTTAATTGGTGTTAAAAAGAACAGCAACAGCAAGAGTTAATTATTGTGAATAAAGATGGTTAAACAAACACCATCTACATGAGGAGAATGTGGTTAATATCTTACATACATCTTCCACATGTTCTGTTGCATATTCTGCTTTCATTTTATGCAAGAACATTTTAAGGAGTGTATGGCCACATTCATCTGAAGGAAAGCACATGCACACATTGAGCAGTACAATGTCAGGCAGGGTCTTTGGCAGAAGAATGACTCCAATTTAAAATCTTGTTTATTTTCTATTTATATTCACCAGTGTGTTCTCAACTCTTTTGAGCAAGCTGAGCAAAAATTTTAGGGGGGGTGTTTGTTCCAGGCCTGATGATCTTCAAAGTTTCTTCCAACAAAAAATGATTTCATGGTGATCCTTTTTTTACAGTGACAGCAGTTCCTGGTGGTTCTCATCACCTTGCTGGGTAATGGTGATCAGACTTCAGGACCCTGATCCCCACTTCTTACAACCAATATCTGTTAGCATCACTCAGGATAATCTGTGACTCAAGAACCCAGCATCTTTAACATGTATGAGGAAAGTCACCTGCAAACAGATTCCTAGGAAGTCCTGTCTCTGTTTGACCCCAAGTTCCCATTAAACAGGAAGAGGAAGTTTGAGACACCTGATGACTACCACTAGTTCCCACATAAGTTGGTTCACAGCCACTCCTCTCCACTTGCAGGGTTTTCCCACATGTCATTCTTTCCTCTGCTGGATGCAGCAGAGATCAGGGAAGCAGGACTCAAGCAGGATAATGCAGGACAAGGGCAGACATCAGGCAAGGGAAGGTGAAAAACAGCAGCATGAAGAAGAGCAAAGAGAGTACATGTCAGGGAAGAAGAAGAACCAGAGACATCAATGGAGGTGGGGAAGGAAGGTCTCATGGGAGGGTTGGAGGCTCCAGCTGTCTGAGTATGAACACACTGGAAGGAGGCTGAAGTGGCATCTTCTCCATATGAGGGTTAAAACCGCTGCAAGAGCTGAAGATTTCAGTCACAGGTTGGTGAGGTTCTGCATCTACCTTGGTGCTTGTTTGTTGGATTTGTTTTAAATAACTGACATGGGATAGACTCATCACATGTGAAATCTCTTCAGGAAAAGTTGAATGCCTTTTCTTTTTTATTAATCTAAGTACCATATCTGCACTATCTGGGAAAAAAAATGTTAGTACTGAGTAATAGGATATGTGTTTTGGAATTGGAGTGAGTGGAAGAGGTCACCTACACTTAGCAAGGACATGTTTTGGAGACTATAATCCAGTCCTTTGCACTGAAGTGTTCATACTTCTGAAAGGCAGCCATACTCAGAAGAGCACTGTGAAACTTTGAACAAAACAAAACAAAGAACCAGGATCCAGAGACAGGTTGTTCTTGTCAGCTTACCGAACCTGGGAATATGAACGCATGTTCAGATGGCACCACACATAGAAATGAAGCTCCTGGGGTGAGAAGGCTCTGGTGCAGAGGAGGAGAAAGCAACCTGGAAATAGTTTCTCTGAAATGTGAGGCAGTGGCAGGTTGCAGGAGGGTGTTCTGGGACACATGATGAGGAAGCATTTTGCAGCAATCAAGTGGCTGCCAAGACCTCAGTGGTTTCTCTGAAGCTCACCCTGCACATCATATTTGTGCCTGGCACAGTGAAAGGCAGCAGCTCCTTCCCCTTCCTCCAGCATACTTTCTCTCTCTTGGCCACCGGGCTGCAGTGGGGACCACACTGTGCATCAGGGAGTGCCATGGAGCATGGGCAAAGCCGATCCCACCAGTGGGGCAGGAGAGCCAGCTGGAAGCACAAGGTGCTGTGATATTCAGACACTATAAAGGTGGTGTTGTGACTGCAAAGAGCTTAGCCCGGGCAGCAAAGGTAAGGAAAACACAGCAGCAGGGACTCTAGGTAATGTTAGTCATTTGAGAACCCATGGCAAGCTCGCCTAGCCAGCCTGACCACCTCCTTGCTCTTGTGTGCCTACACTAAGCAGAAGAAGACTGGCTCAGGGCTACACACACATATTGCTGCCATACAAATATAGACCCGGGCATGGTGAGTTTGTGTGCTTCTCCACACAGCTAGCCCGCAGCTTGCTGAGACACTAAGTGGTATCACTGTGTGGCTTATATTATCCATCTTTCTCTTTCCTTTCTGGAAACATATCTTCGCTCACATACAATCTGAAGACTTTTTATTTTTTTTCTTTATATCTTCTGCATGATCTTTGTGTTGATGGGTCCTTTGCTTCTAGCTTCAGTAACATTCCAAGTTGTGCAAGTACTTTGCAAACATGCAAGAAGATGAGTCTCTGCTTGAATGAGATGCTAATCTTTGAAAGCAATACTGAGTATGTGGATAACTCCTGAGAGCAGGTCTGAGAAAAGCTGGTCAAAAAAAATGACATTGTCATTAGCAGCTACGTGCTAAAATTCCAAATTTTCCAAATCTAATTATGTTCTCTGATTTGTCTTACACTGTCATTAATCATAGCTATCATTCTTTGTGCTTTCTGCTGAAGATGTTGTCACAGAGCTTCTTAAAGTCTTTTCCATTGGCATATCAGAGACTGAGATTTCAACATGTAAACATTTTAGCAGCTATTTTAGTAACGGTGTGTCAAAATATTGGGCAAAAAGCAATTAAGCATCTCAACACTTTCATGAGATAAGAAAAATCTTATTACTGTGCTGCAAACATTTTTTTTTTTTTTAATGAAAAATTCATTCTTACCAAAATCATTTACTGATAAAGAGCCAACTGGCTTTTGTAGCTCATTCATCTCAGAGAGATGATGTCCTTCAACCTACGCTGTGCAAGGTCTTGCCCTGGGTTTGAGGGATAGTTTCTACGCAGTGAATGAGTTTGTGCCAGGCAGCAGCCTGAATATGGCTCAGTGTTACTGAGTCAGTTCCACCCTGACCCAAGGCAGAGGGATATTCCTTATGATGCCCAAATCCTGGCTCTTTTCCCTGCTTTGCAGTCTGTGGCAGGGAACTCAGCTTATTCATGCATGTAGCTTTATTTCCATTAGGTCATTTACAGAGCAACATTGGGATTTAAGGTTCTGCCCCTACCACAAATTAAAACAGGTTTGGAAAACAGTTCTTGGCCCAGAGGTTGAGAGGCAGCTTGGGTACTTTACGCAGCATTTAACCTCCATCTCTTCAGCATCTTGTTTTATGCCCCTGCAATCATTATCATTCTGCATAAAGATTTCCACCCCATCCCCAGTCCCCAATTGAAAATGCCTGAAAAGTGTGAGGGTCTTCTCAACTACATTTTTAATCCTATGGTAGAAGGGTGGTGGTGAGTTTTGCAAAACCTCTGCATGGTGTGTCAGCATGTGGAGGGATTTATGGGTGCAAAGCCTAGGCACAGGTTGGAGGGTGAAGCGGAGGGAGCCAGCCTGATGCAATCACAGCCACAATGTCTGCTGGGAACGGGTCCTCGCATGTGGCCTCTCCCCAAACCTTGCTCAGACAGGATTTGGGAAAGACATATCTGTTATGCACCAAAACCCTGCCTGGAAGCATGTTAAGAGCTGAAGTGCTCAAGCCTGCCTCAAGGCCCTCTGTGAGATGGTGGTTTGGATTCTGTGATGCCTGTGTTCAAGAATAGGATGGGACTGCCTGAGACATCAGGTGTTGGTAGGGGTAAGAAAACAGTGAAAGACATTTCTGTAGTCATCTATTTATTGGGCTGTATTTTAATTACAGTTTGGTTTAATGCTTCATTGTTATCCATTGGATCTGGAGTCTTTGTTCTGAGCCTCCTTGAATTCTCCATTTCTCATAAGCACCATAGGCCTGCAGGCAGCCTCTCCTCTTTGCTGGCTCTCTTATCTTTAAGAATATTCCCATTTGGCCAATGATTTTATTTTTTTATTCCCCCCTAGATGTTCTTTTCTGCTACTCTTCAGACACTAAGAAAGTACTGTAGAGTAAACCTGCTACCCTAAGTTTGTATTGCACTGGAACATAAATGGGGACTATGAATAGTGACTGCCTTCATGGAATGTACTGTAAGGTTGGAAGAGGCCTCTGAAGATCATTAGTCCAAGCTCCTTGGTGGAGCAGGATCATTGTGAGTAAATCACATGGGAATGAGTCCAGGCAGGTTTTGAATGCCTCCACAGAGAAGGAGGCTCTGCAGTCTCTCTGAGCACCCTCTGACTGTGCTCTGCCACCCTCAAAAGGAAGAATTTTTTCCCTTATGTTTACACGGAACCTCCTGTGTTCCAGTTTGTGTCCATTGCCCCTTGTCCTGACACGGGACACCACTGAGAAGAGTCTGGCTCCATCCTCCTGACACTCACCCTTTAAATATTCATATGCATTAGTGAGATTCCCCTCAGTCTTCCCCAAGCCAACCAGCCACAGCTTTCTCAGACTCTCCTAGCAAGGCAGATGTTCCAGTCCCCTCATCATCTTAGTGGCTCTCTGCTGAACTCTCTCCAGTACCAACTTTGTCCTTCATGAACTGGGAAGCCCAGAACTGGATGCAGGATTCCAGATAAGGTCCCAAAAGAGAAGGTGGACCAGGCTTTAACAAGATCTTGGCAATAGTGCTTGATTATTTTTGCTTAGACCACAGCAAGCAGGGTGCTTCTTCTATGGCACATTCTCCTTAGCCATACCAGTGCCATGAAAACGAACCTGCTGGCTCAGTCCAGTGCTGCTGTAAGCTGTTGTAGCTCTGATAGATTTATATTAGCTGATGCTTTAACCTACTGCCTGAGGCTGTGTATAAGCAGGCAGCGTTTCTCATGCACATTTAGATGACTTAAACATATAGGAGTTTACAGTAGCTGCTCTTTTTGATGAATCCCTAATCTGCATTCAGAAAAAGAACCTCATTATCTTAGGACTGAACCATTATTTATCTATCATTCAATTCTCAATATTTTGCTCTCACCCAAGAGCACCCTAATGTTTCCAGCAGCACTAACAGTTCTGGTGAGCTGACCAACAAACTGCAATGACATGCTGCAAGAAGGAAGGGACTTTAAGAGGGTAATCTTAGAAGAGGGGGGTAATGTTTGGAAAATAATGTGGTATTTGGTGATACTTCGTCATAGTGCAATAGAGAAAAGGAGGCTTTGCTTAAGAAAAGATGGAATAAATACAGTTTGTTGTCATTGTTATGAATCCTAAGATGCTTAAAATGGTGTTTAATTTCTATTTAGAAGCACCTGCCCCCTCTTATGGCACCGAAAGGTAATTTTCACTTGGAGATAGACGCCACATTTTCCTAGAGCAGTGACAGTCTAACGCTGTATCTACATCTAGTGGTTTTCCCAGAACATTGCTGCCGGCTCCAGCATGGCTGCCAACACCTTGTTAGGTGTACAGCAAATATAGCTGAGAGGGAGAGAAGCCAGGAGGAGACACAGGCAGTGCAGCTCAGTTTTATTTTTATCTTGGTTTTATATTCTTGGAAATGTTATCGCTAAAAACAATTAGAAGATCTGGGTCTTACATCCTCTCTTCTCTGCCTCCTCATGTGTAAACCCAGGCATTTTGTGATCTCCTTCTCACATCTCTCTTCCACCCTACCCCGATGTAGCCAAACTACTTAGTCCATGGCTCTTTGGGGTTGGTATTCCCTATTTCTTTATATTGTATCATAGAATCATTTTAGTTGAAAGACCTTCAAGATCATCGACCCCACCCATCACACTGCAAAATCCATGTGTTTGAACAGCAAGAGCCAGACCCTCGGAATTATAAAGACACCAAACCCCTGGGATTTATTTAAAAAGCCATTTGTGTCTTTCTATTTAGTTCCTGTGCATATTCAGAGGAACTTTTCAAGCCTTCTACTGCAGCCACTGCATAGGTCTTGGCTGTTTAATTCCATTTTCACTTAAACTGTGCATGCCTAATGAGGCAATTCTCTAAAGATAACCCTCAAATTCCCTATATAGGTGAGAGAGAGAGAGGCTGGGGCTACTGAAACCCTTTGGAGTTGATCCCATAAAAGTTATCATCCCTCTCCACCGATACTTTCTTCAGGCTAAGCGTTAAAGAAAGGCACATAAAATCTCCTCATGGATGCCTAAGTAGATCTTTCTCTGCATTGACTATATAGAAAATCCAGGTGCTGATTTCAGAGCAGATGGGTTTTTTTCTTAATATTCATCTGCAAGTACTGGGCTAGTAAGGAAATGCTCAAAGATTCAGCAAAAGCAGGAGCTAGTAGATTCAGTAGCTGCAGACAACAGCAAAAAAATCAGTGTTAAATGTGTCAGAAAATGTAAGCTGCATTCCACATTTCTTTAGAATTTTAATAAGGTGTATACTGGAATATTCAATGAATATTTTGGTGCTGACAGAATTATGTGACATGAAATACAGTGTAAAAGACAGCTAAATATTATATAAATTAAAAGAAAAAATCTAAACTATGAAGTTAAAAAATATATTAAATTCATTGTTCAAAAAGAAAGACTAAATGGGTTTGTTAAGTCTTCTTTTCCTTAGAAAAAAATCTCCGTTAACTGGGACCCACAGATCTTTGTCCTTGGATTCAAGGTCATTGTACAATGGAAATTTTTTTTAATTAAAAAGAAGACAGATACCAATAAATATAAGACTCTACAGCCACTACAAGGCACAAACAGGAAAGGCGTGTGAAATACAAAATAGTTTCAACAACAAGGAGTGCTGAAGCAACTGCATTTATCTCCACTAAGGCCTCCATTTTCCCCCTCACAATTCACAGCATCAAAGAACGGTGGAGGTTTGTTGTGGCAGGCCTAAACAGGCCAAATAGACTTATGCGTGTCCTGGCTTGCCCAGACATGTTTTTCTGCTCTCCCTCTTTCTGCTATGGTGAGAAGCAACCACGGGAAAGAGGACAAAGAATCTGGAGCCACTGAGCCTAAGGACTCTGGCGTGCCCAGACTTGATTTGCTCCTCTTTACCTCCTGTGGTGAACAAGGTACACACACTTGGCTTGTGCCTGCCTTGTGCAAGGTTGTGTTCTTCCCAAATTTGGGTAAAGCAAGCCTATGGCTTCACCTAATAAGGTCAAGCTCAGCTAACTGCCAACTGGATGTGGCTCCATTCACCACCACTCTCTGGGCCTGGCCATCCAGCCAGTTCTTAACCCAGCACAGAGTGCCCCTGTCCAAGCCATGGGCTGCCAGCTTGGCCAGGAGTTTGCCATGGCAGACAGAGTCAAAAGCCTTGCTGAAGTTCAGGTAGACTACATCCACAGCCTTCCTCATGTCCACCAGGCAGGTCACCTGGTCATAAAAAGAGATCAGGTTGGTTAAAGCAGGACCTGCCCTTCCTAAATCCATTCTGGCTGGGTCTGATCCCCTGGCCATCCTGTAGGTGCCCTGTGATTGTACTCAGGATGATCTGCTCCATTATCTTGCATGGCACTGAGGTCAGGCTGACAGGTCTGTAATTTCCTGGGTTCTCCTTCTGACCCTTCTTGTGGATGTGCACCACACTGGCAGCTTCCAGTCTTCAGGGACCTCTCCAGTGAGCCATGACTATTGATAAATGATGGAGAGCAGCTTGGCCAGCCCATCTGCCAGCTCTCTCATCACCCTAGGGTGGATCCCATCTGGTCCCATAGACTTGTGAGGATCCAAGAGGCTCAAAAGGTCCCTGACTGCTTCCTTCTGGATTACAGGGGGGTTGTTCTGCTCCCTGACCCCACCTACCAGCTCAAGAGGCCAGCTGTCCTAAGGACAACCTGCCTTAGCATTGAAAACTGAGGCAGAGAATGTGTTAAGCATCTCTGCCTTTTCCTCATCTCCAGTTACTAAATTCCCCTCTTTGTCCAATAAAGAGTGGAGGTTATCCTTGCCCCTCTTTTTGCCATTAATATATTTATAAAAATATTTTTGTTATCGTTCACAGCAGTGGCCAGTCTAAGTTCTAACTGGGCTTTTGCCTCTCTATTTTTCTTTCTACACTACCTAGCAACATCCTTTAAATTTTTTTCAGGCAACAGGTCTGAGTCCATTGAGAACTATCACCTTGCTTTTTCAGTACAGACAAAATAACACATTTATCATGAGCAGATCTGAGCTTAAAGAATCACCCAAGTTTTCCAGAGCAGGTGTCCCTTTCTGTTTTATCCTCTAAGACGTCAAAGGAGCCCTCAGCAGCCAATGAAACAAGCAAGCAACTATTAAAAACAAATACGAGTCAGCCCCAAACACTGATCATTGAGGGGCAAAAGGAGTAATTGCTTTTCATGCACTCCTTTCCCTTTTCCTACCCACCCCTGCTCCAAACACATGTGTTCAGCTGTGAATCTATAACTGCATGCTTTGGGATGTAGATCATGTTTGTCTGGAGATGAAAGAGCTTTCAGGAAGTTCTTTGTCAATCACTGTTATTAATTCTATGGTTGTAAATCTCACTGTCATAGCATTTACTGAGCAAATAAGAACTGAGTGACCTAGAGGAATATTTTCACAGTGAGGAAACTGGTTTGAGAAAAATTGACTCACTTTTTTTTCCATTATACCTCAAAGTCAGGCATGGAGTTGGGCACTCACTCAAAGATGAACTCAGACAATTTGTATCTTACAGGATCAGTAACATGCAGATTTTCTGGATGTAACACAGCCTGAAGGCCAAAAGGTTGTGCAAAATATGTGTATTTGTTGGTTAGACTGAAATTAAAATAAATGTATGTATTGCTCCTGTAATTCTTATTTTTATAATAATAGTTTTTATTTAATAATAAGTATTTATAATTTTTATAATGAAAAGATTGTTATGTTTATCTATACTTCCAAGTAACTCTAGGGCTTACCTCGAAACAGACATTAATTTCCCCCCTTTTTAATCAGTATTATCTATAACCTTCTTCAGTATCCTCTGCTTTAGGGTCACCCTCCACACCATTGCTGGAGTGACAGTTTGCTCATTTCAGGCCAGCTATGATCTGTGTCTGTGGGACTGGTATCTCTGAAAGGAAAGTGATTAAGGTATGAATGTTAGTTGTTATTCAGGCTAACACAGGACATTCTGTAACACAAGGAACAAAATGACATTAGAGAGTAAGTGATTGTCCTACTTTTTATTTTATCTGTCTACATCTACCTGAAGGGTGGTTGTGGCCAGGAGGAGGTTGCTTTCTTCTCTCAGGCAACCAGCACCACAACAAGAGGACACAGTCTCAAGCTGTGCCAGGGGAAGTTCAGGCTCGAGGTGAGGAGAAAGTTCTTCACCGAGAGAGTCATTCACTACTGGAATGGGCTGCCCAGGGAGGTGGTGGAGTCACCGTCCCTGGAGGTGTTCAAAGCACGTTTGGACGTGGCACTTGGTGCCATGGTCTAGTCTCGAGGTCTGTGGTAATGGGTTGGACTTGATGATCTTTGAGGTCCCTTCCAACCTTGCTTATACTGTGATATAATAAGTCACAAACTCAAAAAAAAAAAGTAAAAAGTAGTGTAGTGCTTCTGTGTACCTGTGCTATCTGTGTAATTTTTTTTCCCTGCAACTGTATGTTAGAGAAGTCTTCTTGTTGAAGATAGATTGTATCCTGGCCAAGCTATGTGTGTGCATGGTGGTTTGTCATCGCTGCAGAGAGAAACAGAAGCATAATTTTAAAACAGACCATGGTATCAGTTTTAATGTAGAAAAAATTCTTATAAAATACTCTGTTTTCACAGAGAATGTAACAAAAAAAGTGTGTTCTGCCATTTTTCAGTAGGTATAAAACTAATATCCACAATAAATAGTTATTTGGTTGTTCTTAAATTAGAAATAAATTAATATAAAATTTCACTTGTTTCAATTTGCTGTAAAATTTTAAGACTGGTTTGTGGTGCTGATGCTGACAGAAGGCAAGATCTCAAAGTGTGATGTTTTTTTCCAGAGTAGGGAAGGTGTATAATCTCAGACAACTAATAAAGTAAATTACTTCTTGATTAAAAAAAAACCTCCAAACCAGAAGTTGTTTCTGTTTCATATAGAATGGGCAAGAGCTTTTCCTTCATTTTGGGCTCCTTTGGGGAAGAAGGGCCTTGGTGAGGTCCCAGGGGCCACCCCAGGTTTGGACCTGCAGGTGGGGAGCTGCCGCAATGTGGTAAAATGCTATGCAATACGGCATGACCCTGGCTGAGAGGGAAGGATGATGTCAATGAAAGTGGTGTAGTCTATTCAGAGGCCATTGACCCGTGGTGTATCCCAGGGGTCAATACTGAATTCAGTTCTATTTAACATCTTCAGTAATGATGTGAATGATAGGATGGAGTGCACCCTGACACAAAATTGGGAGAAATGCCTGACACAACAGAGGGTCTTGCCACCATCCAGGACTTTGACAGTCTGGAAATATGGGCTGGCAGGAACCCCATAAAGTTCAACTAGCAGAAGCACAAAGTCTTGCATCTGGGAAAGAACAAACCCAAGCATCAGTACATGCTGAGGTCCACCCAGTAGAAAGCAGCTTTTCAGGGAACAACCTTGGGAGTCTTGTTGGACATCAAGTTGAACATAAACCAACAATGAGCCCTTGCTACAAAGATCATGTCTCAGGTTGCATTAGACACAGTATTGACAGCAGGTTGAGGGAGGTGCTCCTTGTATCCTGTGCAAGACAAATATGGACATATTGGAGAGTCCAGTGAAGGGCCATAAGGACGATTAAGAGAGAATCTCTCCTGTGAGGTAAGTCTGACAAAACTGGGGCTGTTCAGTCTACAGAAGAGAAGGTTTAGAATTTCTGTAAAAAAATGTGAAGGGAAGATGCAAAAATGCATCCCTTTTCAGCAGTGCCCAATGAAAGCATCAAAGTCAGTGGGAACAAACTGAAACACAGAGGTTCTGAACATGAAAGAACAGTTTTTGTTACTGTGGAGGTGATTGTATGCTGGGACATGTTGCTCAAGTAAGTTGTATTCTTCTTCCTGGGAGATACTCCAAACCCATCTGGATATGGTCCTGGGAAACCAGCTCTAGATGTCAGGAGGGCTGAACAAGATGATTCCCAGAGGCCCTTTTCACATCAATTACTCTGTGATTCTACAAAATATAAGGGTATCATTGAGTTGAACTGCACAGAACTGACCCATAAAGGCATGTCCTGTGCTGCAGATAGTCCACTTGCATGAGAGATGAGTGTCAGTCATGTATCAGACCATGATCTTAGGTACAGAATAACACCATGGTGGGCAGGAGACAAGTGAAGACTGGTTCCTCAGTCCAGAAGCCATAAGCTCTGTGCAGACAGCAGAGAACCTGCCAAACAAAATATTTGTTTGTAAATTCTTCCAGTGGAATTCTTCAGTCAGAAAAATCTCTTCATTGCTTTCTTTTGTCCTTCACTTTACACAATGATTGAGATGATTTATTACTAAAGTCTGGCCCTGTTATTTATGTTTCAGTGGCAAGAGGGACATGCAGTTCTCTTAGACCCATTGCTTGTCTCTGATCCACCTCAAAATGAGAATGATAAAAAAATTAAAGAAAAAAAAAATACTTTCTTCTGATACCTCATGACTTATTTTCTAATTGTCTGGGACATCCATAGTTATGGGATATTAACCACAGCTTTCTTCCAGGGGAAAAAAAAAAAAAAAAAAAAAAAANAAAAAAAAAAAAAAAAAAAAAGGGAGGTAGTCTGTTACCTATCAACAATTTCGTTTCCTCTTTATGTCTCCCCATGTGCTAAGCTGTCAGTGATTTCCCAACTTGAATTCCTAAAGGGAGTTAGGAGCTGGTCTGTGATACACTGTTTATAAAATAAAATCCAGATTTTTTTTTAAAACCATAACAGTTACGACTTCTTTATCAAAAAAGAGACATTGCCAGAAGTTATTGTGCTATCTGGTGGCCACTTGATTGTGAAAAAACCTGCCTAGAGGGCTAAGTACACAATTCTTCATCTAACAGAAATGCGGGTGAGGTCAAAAAGAGTTTTTGTGGTTTAGGGGTACATGCTATAGCCCTGGAGCAAAGCAGTAAAGGTATCTATCAATTGCACTAACAAGGTGTGAAAGAAATAGTCTTTGTCAAAAAAACCCAAACAAACCAAACAACAAAACAACCCAAAACCAAACTCTCAAACTCTAACAGTTACTCAGCACTGTTTGAGAGGCAATGTTATATACAGTTGAAGCAGCTTTACAACAAAATAAATAGTACTAACCTCAGGCATTTATTTTTATTGCACAGCTATCTAACCCAGTAAATCTCCTTAGAATTTTGAGACAACAGTTCTCTGGAAAGAGTATACTTGTATTTTAATGGACAAAACCATCAAAATGATTTTATATTGCCAAATACTATAAAAGTTCAAAATTTTCTTTCACTATTTAGCTCCAAAAATCCCTTAGACTCACTGTTGCATTTTAGAGGTTCTACAGAGATCATGACTTGATTTAAACATTTCACATTTAAACTATGTTCTGTCAAAGGCAAAGCTAAAAATAGGCATTGCGTATGTTTTGTCTCACAAAGGTGAGCAACAAATAGAAGAAGGAAAGGTTATTGAGTAAATATAGATTTTTGGATGGAGGGGAGCAGGTATAAAGGTTCCAGATTTTCGTAAGTGCTTTTGTGACAAACGGATACAAACATTAAGACAGTTTGACCTATTGTTTATCCAGACCCCAACAAAAAGTGATTTATGGCCTATTTAAACTTGTGGTACTGAGGTGGAAGACATTCATCTCATTCTACGGATGCTTAGAATAAATCAAAACTGATTGGTGGATAGGACATTAAACTTGTTTTGTATAAAACTGAAGTAAAAAAAAAATATACCTGTGTTTTCTCAGACTACTCTCCCTACAAAATATTGGCCAGTAGGAACAGTTAAAGAAAGTGAGGGTCTTTCTTTTGCTACATAGGAAATGTGAGCAGCTGCTTGGTTTGAAATGTTTCCCTAAATTTGAGTAATTGCTCTGGATCAAGGAGGGCAAAGTATAAAATAATCATCAGCATAGCACAGCCAAACTTTTGGAGGTGAATTATCCAAATCCCATTTAAACTTTCAGACGATCTGATATTTCTTTTGTAGTAACATGGAGTTAGAGTGAGGCCAAGGGGAAAACCAGGAGATTTTAACAGAAAAGTCATGCAGCCAAAGTTTCTAGAACTCAACTCAGATCATAACTTGCTTTTCTTTGATATTGAAGAAGCATCTTGCCATAACTAAGGGAAATAGCTGACGGCAGTTCATGTGTTCCACAAGTAACAATAGGTAACTATCAGAACAGTAAGAAACTTTGAACTTTTGATATTGAATTTTGATCTGCTTTTCTCAAGTTTTCTAAAATGATCAGGATTTCATTGATAAGCAGAACTTCACCCACATAACTTTTATCTTAATGTACCACTGTCATATGATTTGAGGTTTAAAACAACAAGAGCTTGAAACCGGACTCTGAAGTTCCAGGTTATCAAAGATACGTATAAAAACACACAGGCTTTTGCCCTGTATGGAGTTGAAACATTTTCTAAAATCAGACCTTTAGGTCACAAATTGTATTGAATTCATTAATCTGTGCCATCTTACTAAACTTTGCCATTTCTATTTCACAGTACCCAGCCAACAGGAACCAAGTTTGGGTTTGTTTTCTTTTTTTCTTTCTTTCTTTGTTTTTGTGGTTTGGTTGGTTGGTTTTTTGTTTGTTTTGGGTTTTTGGTTTTCCCTTTCTGCAAAAAGGATAGTGGGTGAAAGAGGTCATATATTATACAGTGACAGCATTTACACCTGTAAAGGGCCCAAACTATTTTGTTGAGAATTCAACTCCAGAATGATATAAATGCAAGACTAATGGATATGCTCAGGAAATCAGGCTGGCTGTACCCATGTGTCCTTGACTGCCCCGGGGTGATGCCAGTGAGGGTTATTGCCCACAGAATCCCAGCAGTGTATCTGAGATCCCCAAAAGTAGCTTCCTAGGAGTGGGTAGAAGTGTCTGCTTGTGTGGCAGTCTGGTCTGAGGGAGCTGAGTGCTGCTGGAAGAGTCTTCAATGTAATCAGGATTAAAGTCTCAAAGGAAAAGAGCAGTTACAGGTATTAGGCTGAAGGTCATGTGTAAATATTTCCAGCTTGTGGACTTTGTAGATGAGCTTACATTTTTCTTAAATGGTTATCTAGGGTGAATAGGATATTTATCAATTGTTTTCTAGCTGTGAGTTAACAATTACAGTGTTAAGCGAGAGCCTGTGAGGCTGGGTGCTCTTGGAAGCATTAGGATGCCAGTGGGAGCTGTGCTTATGAAAGGGCAGCAGCTGGTAGAGGAGAAAGAAAAAGCAAAGTGGCATCATATGGAACTGTGAGGCAACAGTGAGGAGTGGTGTTGGGCTGACAAAGGGGGCATGAGGTTTTAGAAAGACTGGGAAGTCAATCATTCTTGTCTCTCTGCTTGTACATGTGGTTAAAGTGGTTACAACTCTGATATCTGATGGATTTCTTAAACCTCAGCTATGGTCTGCATAGGATTGTGGGGAAAAAAAACCTCACTGTTCATTAAAAACTAGAAAAGTTTAAGACTTACACCTTAACAGAAAAGCCAGAAAGTATGACCAAATTGCACTCTTAAAATAACAGAGACAGCCACAACCTCCTGTTTAATCAATGTCTCCTAGTTAAATTGATCATTCTAATTTTTATTTATTTTTTTTTTTTTTGGTGAATAGCTTGACTTTTGAAATTTTGGGGCTGGCAGAACTCCAAAAGGATACTGTTTTTTAAACAAAAAATCAAGCTTACCTGAATGAGTAGTAGAAACTTTCAACAGACCAGAACCAACTTGTATAAAACTGATTTCTTATCTTGTACTGGGTGCATGAATTGCATGGCAGAAAATGTATTGCACATGTCGGAACAACGTTTAGGGAAGAGCTACTGACCAAACATCAGATTTCCTGATGGCAGTTAGGCCAAAACTAATCTAAGTATCATTATGGCTGAAATTAACAGAAATCCCTGAAATAGCTGAATTAACAGAAATCCCTCCATAGTACTAGGATGCATAAATTACTATAATTCATCCTTGGTCAAAATTCTTGGAAGCCAATATAATTGCGGTAGAGGTGATTGGGTTCACCAGAAACACTAAATAGCATAAAATGTAATTACTATCCCCAGGGTATATTACATGTAGCAAATGCCTTCTATTTGATATACTTAAAAGAAAAGTCACCTCCAAAGTGCCAACTTTAAATGTGAAGAAGGTGTGGTGATTGCACTTAGGAAGCTCATGCACTGGACAGTGCTGTGTAAATAATATCTCAAGAAATTCTGCACCAGATGAGTCTAATTCCTCTCTTGAGTCTAGGTTTCTACCCTTGTATCTTGTGACCAAATGCATTATGGATACTCTCTGGGTGAAACACAGGCTCCCTTATACAACTTTTGGTATTGGGACCTCTAAATACCAAAACCAGGCATTCCTTGAATAGGATATCTTCGGGGTGGGGAAACTAGTCTTTACCGAGTGCTGACTAGGCTTTTCAAAAGCTTTTTTAGACCAAACATTAACCACAATTGTTTATCCAATAATAACAAGGAAAAAAGCATGTACTCACATGCAAAATGAAGTCATGGATTGAATTTGGGCCCCAAGGCCACAGGTTTTCCAACGTTTGTTATATTTTAGATTTAGTTGGGATTTTATATGAAGCATATATTTCAGCAAATGGAAATTAGAAGTCTAAATACCACTTTTGATGTAAGTTCAGTGGTTATGAACCTTAGATGGCTACTCTCTGAATTTACTCTAGCCATATGCAATAATAGTCCAGTGTGCAAATGTAAATGAAGCTTTGTTTCTGTATTTATACATCTGTCGTATTTGAAACTAAAAGAATATGATATTGTGTCCATTTATTGGCTCCCTACTTTTAGAGAGACAGGAAAACACCAGGAGAGAGAAAGTCCAATGGTGGATAATGAGGACAATTAAGGGACTGGAACATTGATCTTAGGACAAAGGGCTGAGAGATATGGGGCTCTTTAGCCTGGAGAAGAGAAGGGTGAAAGGTTATCTTATTAATGTTTACAACTATCTGAAGGGTGGGTATCCAGAAAGGGCCAGTCTATTTTCAGTGGTGCCCTGTGGTAGGACAAGTGGCAATGGACACAAACTGGGACACGGGAAGTTACACCTCAGCATAAGGGAAAACTTCCCTTCCAGAGCACTGGACCAGGCTGCCCAGAGAGATTGTGGAGTCTGCTTCTCTAGAGACTTTTAAAACCTGCCTGGATGTGCTCCTATGTGGCCTGCTTTGGCAGGGGCCTTGGACTCAATCTCCAGAGGTTCATTCCAACTCCTACCATTCTATAATTCTGTAGAAATAATTAAATGGAACTTAGTTTCTTCCTAGAAGCCAGTTCTGACCTGAAAGACAGGTTGCAGGTTATTGTCTTTTAAGAGGACATTTTCAGAAAATACTGCCTTGTATTTGTTTTTCTTCTAACTGTGTTTTTTGACTTAGTTTGGTTTTCTTCTTTCTTTTTTTTTTGTCTGTAAGGTGAACTCAGTGTTGTTTGATACACATAAAATGGCATGAAATTGAGACATCAGAAATTACAGTCAGCAACAACCCATTACATTTACTGGCAATGCAAAAAAACACATCCCTTGGGGAAAAGAAAAAAAAAAAAAACAAACCAAAGGAAAAAAGACCCCTACCCCAAACCAACCAACCAACCAAAAAAAAAAAAAAGAAAAGGAAGAAAAACCCCAACCACCACCACCACCGCCACCAAAACACACAAAACAATCCCTCAAACAAACAAACAAAAAGCCAAACACAACTCCCCCCTGAAGTTTGTCAGCTGAGATTCATTTTGCATATTACTCTTCAAGAATAAGTCAGTGGGATTTGCCTACCTGGCATCTATGGGGAAACAAACAAACAAACGGAAGGTGAAATAAACCAACCCAAACTCCCTAGGGCACAAGGTATGTGATACAGCCGCTGTGGCATAGATACAGACTCCAGGTTGTGAGTAATTTTTACAATTTGCTGACATCTAATTATTTGCTGCAACAAGTTACATGAGTTAAAGGGATTGCAGTATCAGTGTGAATGTTCTATCTGTAACATAAAGACTTGAGCTGATTTCCTCCGGAGGGTTTGATGAGGATTGAGCAGTTCTCAGGATGCTTCACCCTGTGCAGAAACTGAAGGGTGTTAGCATTTCCTCAAAGAAAAAAAGAGAAAAGTTCAATAAATCCTGGCAATGCTCCGAGATGGTTTCCTTTCAAATTAATCCATGCCATTCTCCAGTCTCATTAGGAACTTGAGATTTGTTGATTCCTGTGGACATCACCATTATGAAGGGAGAAATAACCTCACCACAAAAACCAGAAGAAATGACTGCAACAAAAATATTTAAGGCCAAAGTTTGCACTTATTTACTCTTCTGTAAGGTTATTACAGATTAGTGCTGATAAATGATAATGTGAAAAATGGCCTAACTTGGTTAGATAACACTGGTCTGGTTTTCAGTGCTGTGGACTGATTTTCATTTGAGGACATTTAATACTTTTGTGAAGGAATGTCCCAGTTCTCTACAGTATCCTTTCATTTGGAGCTTTTTTAAAATTGTTTTGGGGTTTTTTGGGTTTTTTGTTTGTTTGTTTGTTTGTTTCTCTTATATCACACTCTTTTTTTCTTCCAAATTTTCTTTTCCTTTTAAGTTATATGGAAAAATTAAAGCTGCTTAATGAGATTTTTAGTATGTTGGTGTACTTTTCATGGAAAATTTGGGATCAAAAGCTGAATCTCATTTGTCACTAGCAACATGCTGGTTTGAGGCTAATTGGAATATTTTAATGAGAGAAATTAGATCATCGGCTGTGAAAAGAAAATAATAGTGATATCTATGTCATTCATTTGTTCTGCTGAGGGACATAAATAGTCAAAATATAATATAAGGCACTCTCTTCTTACTTCTCCTTCGGTCTGTGTGTCTGGTTCCATCTTGCCTCAACTCCTTTGCATGAAACCTATGTAACCTGATCTAACCATTTCCCTTTAACCTCCTTGTTGGCTTTTGACATCTCACCTCAGATCTCTGGAGGTTTTTTGGTTTTTTTGGTAAGTAGAAGACTGACGAGCTCTGGGGAGGAACAGAAAGTCTCCACTCATATTCAAGTGTCTCTTCAGAGAACTGAATGTAAATATGTCAGAGTGACAACAGCAAATACCTGATGATCTTAAAACCACTCTTTTTATATTTTTGAAACAAACCTTAACTTACTTTCTGCTGTGATGCCTCACCAAGATTTCCTAGAAACACTCTTAGAGTTGCCCTATTTTTCATTAGATATCTTCTGAGTGTTGCCTCAGGAACAAAGATATGAGCCAGCATTACTAACAGCACTAGAGTACCTGCAGCTGCAGTGCTGAGACCATAACAATCTCAGAGCTCACTGGATCAATCTGACTTTTTGTCTTCTGTCTGCAGAGCACATAGAGCAGCTGAGTCCAGTTTTGTGTCTGGGTTCTGAGGCTCTATTATTGTACCAAAATATAACTATTAGTAGTAATTATAGTGTCACAAGGGAATGATGGCATGAGATCTGTACAGCAGTCATACTTTGTGTATACACTCACAGTGCTGATGTTTACAGCAAATCCACACCTATGTAGGTAAGTAGCTTTGATTTCCTATGATTCACTCCATGCCTCTTCTCCCCAGCCATTTGTGGTATTGTTTTATTGTCATTTGGTGCAGAAATAACATAAGAACCATATTAAATTGCTCTAATTTTATCCATCTATACCCAGACTTGTCAGAGACAAACTAAAAGCTTTGCTTCAGCAATGCCAAATGACTACAGCCAGAGGTAGCTGAATTACCTCTTGAAAGGAGGTTGGAGTTAGATGGGTGTTGGTCTCTTCTGCCTAGTAGCAAGTATAAGGATGAGAGAAAATGGCCTCAGGTTACACCAGAGGAAGTTTAGGTTGGACACTAGAAGAAACTCTTCACTGAAAGGGTTATCAAACACTGGAATAGGGTCCTCAGGGTTGTGGTTGAATCCACATCCCTGGAGGTGTTTAAAATACATAGAGATGTGGTGCTAAGGGACATGGTTTAGCATCAGACTTGGTAGAGTTAGACTATGGTTGGACTTGATGTTCTTAAAACTCTTTTCCAACTAAAACCATTCTATGATTCCATTCTACTTACAGTTGGCAGATATCTTGAGCTTGAGAATAAATCCTCAGACTCAGGTGTTTTTCTGGCAGAGAAGGCAGATTGTGGAGCAGCAACACCACCACCTGCCTGGATTTGCTGATGTAGTGTGTTGGTTTTACAGCCTCTCTTCTGTAAACACAAAGCCCATGAGGCATTTTATGCTGCTTTTGTTTCTTACTTTAAATGCAATCTGTTCTCACTTTCCATTTTAAATGGAATCATTTGGGAGTTTTTTTTTTAGTCTTTGGAAGTATTTTTCTTATTTCTTATTTCATGGAAAGAAACACTTGACTAATATGTTGCATGCTATAAAGATCCCTTCTTTTTGGGCTGCTTTGGGAATTCAAAGCAATACTAGATGTCATAAGTGTGGATGAGTACCCAGTGAGTAGCACATTTTACAGTACTGCAATATAAAAGTAGAGGATAAAAAAGTATCACCTGACACATCTACCTTTGAACATCTTCCCCATAGGTCTAATGTATGTCAAAGGCATCCTCTTAACTGACATTCTTGGTATGAAGTGAAGTTCTTTACAGAAAACATATAGCAATGCAATACAGATTGCAATACAGAAACAGATACAATTCTACAGAGGATGTAATTAAAACAGAAGCACAAATTCTGTTTAAAATTAAAAAAAAAAAAAATCAGGAAAGGCCAAGGATTAGCTACTGGATAAAAGAAGTGTTGTAAACACACTTGAAAAGCAAGCATGCATTAGTTATGTATAGCTTTTCTACTTTCAAGGAAAGAAAACCTTTGAGAGTTTAATCAATATTTTAAATAATTCAGACATTGCTCCCTCTGTTTTATGTATTCCCTGTTTGGTGAGAACAAGGAGATGGCATTTCCACAGCTTTAGGAGGAGCTGCACCAAGCCACTGTCTCACCATCAGCAGAGCTGCTATGCAGGCTGCAGATTTTTCAGAGCAGTCTCCAATATAATTTTGGCCTGGATCAGTTGGATATCTTCTAAATTACTTTCAGGAGTGCTCGGAGTTTTATCACAGCTAAAGCCAATCTGCCTGTACTCGCAGTGCTTTGAGAGGGCAGGAGATATGGGCACAGGTTGCTCCACACCAGTTGACTCCCGTGCCAGAGGGTCGTCCCAGCATCTTGAATTGAGTTGTGTTAGGACAGCACAGAGGGCTGGACGCCTCATATAACACCTCTAACTGTAACAATCTTTGCAGGCACTGAGATAGCATTGAAGAGAAAGTGAAAAACCTACCTGAACTGATTTCACACAGCAAGAACAGGCCATTTCCCATGACCATCACCTCAGAAAACTCAGTCTAGATCTAAAACAAAATACAGCTTTCCTATTTTCCAATATACAGTCATTTCAGCCCTGAACTGGAAGTTCTAAATGCAAAAACGTTTAAAACAACAATTTTCCATCTGGTAGGAAAGCAGCAGCTTGTCTCAGCTGTGTGAAGTTCTCTGGTGCAGAAGGACTTGGTTTAAATTTCAACCAGCCGTGGTATTTAGTGACATCTAGGGACTATCTTCCAGTATTACATTTGCTGGAAACTACATGTATCTCCGGGTCTCCAAATCACAACCAGAAGTTTGAACTATACACTTCCAGCTGCAGTGGTAAATATTGAACTCTGTGGCCAGATGCTTCCATCTCTACAGTGACTGCGAACTGCAACAGGTCACAGAACCACAGAACCACAGAGTCATAGCATGGTAGGGGTTGGAAGGGACCTCTGAATACCATCTAGTTTAACCCCTCTGCTAGAGCAGGGTCACCTAGAGCAAGTTGAACAGGAAGACGTCCCGGTGGGTTTTGAAAGTCTCTAAAGTAGGAGACTCCACAAACCCTCCAGCCAGTCTGTTTCAGTGCTCTGGCACCCTCAAAGCAAAGAAGCTTCTCAAGTTCAAGTGAGACCTCCTGTGTTCTATTTTGTACCCGTTGCTCCTTGTCCTATCACTGCCACCACTGAAAAGAGGGCATGATCCATGGAAATAGATCAATGCTGAGACATTACTTTAGATTTTAAATGAAACATTCTCAGTTTTGACCAGGATAGGAATTTTTTGCTGTAACTCTGTTTACATCTGTTTTGCCCCACGAATTTACATGTTGTTCACCCTTTGTGAACTTTATTTTCATAGAGTGTCATCGTGATAGTCTTAGAGCATTCTGACAAAGGCTGCATCAAAAGTTTTTTTTCACTGGGATGAACATAAAATGAAATCACTGCTCAGAAAATGTTAAAACTCTGCGGTTGGTGATTTTATTTTGTTCTTTTTTCCTCCTGAAGCTGAAACTTCTACCGGAAGAATTTGGAGCTGCCTAGGCATGCTGCTGGGCTATAACTTCATATCCAAATATTTACTTACAGTACATCCCTATGGAGAGTCTCTACTGCCTCAACTTTCAGTTCAAACCCCAAATCTACAAATGTTATGGTGTCCAGGCTTTGGATTTATTGCTGTAGTAAATAGTAATTGTTATTTATTTGGGTATATGAATCAGATGTTATTAACTTGGAAACGGTTGCTACGCAAGATTGTAAGGACTGTTGAGCACTCTATACTGAACATCCACAACAGTTATTTAAAAACACAGTAATTTTAAGAGTGGCAGTCTCTTGGATAGTTTCTATGGGCAAAATACAGACCAGAAACCCTCTGCTCCTCTTGTGATTTTACTATATGCCTACGACAATCTCATTTAACCTTTTTAACCTTTTTTGATGTGAGGAAACAGAGGCCAGCCAAGTGCAGGTCAGAGGAGAGCAGGATGGGTAACTGCCCAAATCTTTCAGCTCTGCAAGCTGCAGCAGTGTGCCCCTAGGTGAGTGTTAGTGGTGACATCTGAGCCTGGGTGGCCATCAGTGGTCAGGGAGCCCTTGTGAGCAGTGCCTCAAACTGAATGTGTGGCGATGGCCCAGCCTCCAGTAAGTTTGCCCTGGGCTATGCTGATCCCTCAGTTATATTGAATTATAAAATCGCTTTGGTTGGAGGAGACCTCTAAGATCATCAAGTCCAACTGTCAGCATAACACCACCATGGCCATAAAACCGTATTCTGAAGTGCCACATCTACCTGTGGTTTTGAACATCTCCAGGGATAGTAAATATAGAGGGGTGCAAGCAGGGCGTGCTTGATCACGTTTTAGAGTATCTAAGTTATTTCATAACTTGAAGCATTATCTGTTAAGAAACTATATTCCTGTTAATTCATTTCTCATTTGTGTGCATTCAACAACCGCAAGTGAATAAACATTAGTTTCTTCTTAACCAGCATTTTTTTCTCATTTAGTCCCACTTTGGAGAGCTAGGGAAGGTGGTTTTAATTCAATTTACCCTTCAAGTTCCCTGTAGTGGTTATTTCTGAACATCAGCCACTCAAGAAGCAACTGCTGAGCTGAAGGACTAAGTCTGACCATGGTATAACCTTCACCCTCATATCGTGTCTCCGGCTACTCTCAATGGCATGTGAGGAGTTGCCGTGGGTATTTCAGGGCAAGAGGGAAGGGCTGGCACCATGCTGCTTAGCCTGAGCAGTGTGGGGCTGCTGGGGGTCCTAGCGGGGCTTGGCGTGGGAGTGCAGCAGCAGCGAGTCATGGGAAGCACAGATACCTTCCTTAAACAGAATGCTGCAGGAGCCAACATGAACAGGGCAAGGTATCTCCCAAACTAAAATATCTCAACTGAAAATTTCCTCCCACCCAAACCCATTTGATATCACAGAAATTAATGAAAAAACAGAAACAGAGACCTTTGGACATACTGTCCTGCTCAAGTAATTGTCTGGAGGTGCATGTCTTTGCTAAGAAGCCAGTTGTGCTGTAAATACAAACAAGTGCATGCTTGGCAGACTGGACAGCAGGATGAACCAGAGTGGCATCGTGGGACCTTGCACTGTCACAGTAATTGTGTTGCCAGCACCTGCAGTCCATGGTTACCATACCAGAGGCTGTTCCTGCTAGAAAGTCTACTGGTTAAACAGAAAGAAGGGCAAGAAGAATCCCAAAAGGACTTTGTAGTCTAAGGTCCTAGACTACTCTCTATAGAAGAGCACTAGAAATCATGTCTATCCCTGTTCACAGATATAGTGAGGGATGTTAAAGCATTTCAGTGGTTTTCAGCTACCTCTGCTGTGGGAAGGTCTCCTCCAGAACACGACTGGGATATGTGGTGGGCATTCTCTGGCTATTGAAGGAGCTCAGCTGAGATGACATGTAACTTGTACCTTGATCTACAAAAAACTACTGTGAATTTTGACCTGCAGCTCTGGTGCGGCAATCTCAACCAGCTCTGCTGACAGTTCATTTCTCAGTGAGAGATTATGTATGGAGGTGTGGCAGAGGGTGAAATGCTCACTTGTTTATTTGTCTTATTTTTAAACTCAGATGTGATTTTTGAGTGTTGCCTGAAACACTACACTGCTGGGAGGGATCCCAGTGCCTTTCATTCCTTAAGGTTTTCAGTTCCATGGTTACTCTGCTGGTCTCTGGAAAACACGCTTATGAACTGGGAGCCAGCTGGGCTTTGGCAAACATATTACTGGTTAAAGAAATCTTTAGGTTTTGAATTCCATAGTGCACATCTTCACAGAGATACCCTGGCTTTTAGTGTGCATCAGGCAGATCACAGTGATGCTGAACGCTCAGATCCTGGACCATTCAGCTAAGCAGCATTTAGATCATGAGTCTAGGCAGTTGTGTACGCCTTTTGCTCTATTGCTGATTGGCTGACAGACCCACGAAGAGAGCAGCTGTGTCACACTGGCCCTTGATCTGCACAGACACAGATCCTGTACTTTCCTAAGTGAAGTAGCTTGTGCCTGGCTGACCTTGGATAGAGGCAGAGAGGGCATGAGTCTGCTGTCTTCAGTCCGTGTGCCCTTGCTCTGCTCTTTGGTGGTCACTTGAGGTTCCAGTTCTTCTCCCTTCCACCATCTGTTTCATATAGGCTTTTATCATGTTAATTACTAACCTACTTATTTGCTTATGAATAGGCTAAATTATGTTTCTCCCTGGAGAAATCAAATGCTCCCAACCTGAAGTACCTTCAGAGAGAAACCTGTGCCCAGGCTTAACAGAAATAATTGCCTTTGCCCCAGCATAATGACAGAGAGATAAGCAATCTCTGTGGCTTGGCAGTTTAGTGAATCTATCTTCTCTTCCTTACAGCTGGATTAGAGGCTTTGTGCTCCCAGGCTCTGGGATAGATTCCATCTCTCAGAGAATACAAATAATTGCTACAAACAGACCATGCTATCACAGTTGTCATATATTTCTTGGTTGAATTATCAGCATAACTTATCTATTATCCAAAGGTTATTGTTTTGGCACCTTTGGGAAACATACACGAAGCACGATGAATATAAATCACATTGCATTTTGACAGTATCTTAAGATTTATGGAGAAACAAAAGAGAAAACAGAATCATTTTGTTTGTGGAAAGGAAGGGAAAATTATTGATTCAAAAACCACTTAGAATGGTCTCAGTCTGGTTAAGGACAATGTGAGCCTAAGTTCAACTTCAGATCCATGGAATAATGCCAATAACCTGAAAACAGTAAGGGATTTTCAAGTAGTTTCACTGAAGTCAATGTTGGGGAGAGAAGGAAACATTTTTAATTTCCAGAGGCACAGGTAGACTGACAAAGAATGATTTTGAAAATCTTACCCGAAATTCACACTGTTTGTGATGATTTGACAGTCATAAGGAAGTTTTTCTGTTGGGCTTTCAGGGGAAAATGTGTGTCATCAGAACAGGGGGAAGAGCTGAAATAGAGGGAAGCCTAATTACACCCATGAAAGTACATTCCACCCAGAGACCCTGAAGCTGTAATGCTACTGCCATTTCCCCTGAAAAATATTTGATTTTTAGTCCCTTTTGTACAGATTCTTCTTTTCCTCCTAGGTTCTGTAATACACCTCTAGTCATTAAGGTGATTCCCAGAGCATGGAAGCAAGTAACCTAATTCCTTATAAACTTTATTCAGCCCATCTGAGACCTAGGCAATGATTTCAGCTTTGAATCAGATGGGAAATACCTTGTGGCAGAAGTAGTTGCTTCTGCTGTCCCAATACTATGAGGACAAGTTGGTCATCAGTTCTGCCCTTGGCTGTCAGGCATAGAATCAGAGAATCATTTTGGTTGTAAGGGACCTTTAAGATCATCGAGTCCATTAACTCGACACTGCTAGGTCACCACTAAACCATGGCCCTCAGCATCACATCTATGTGTCTTTTAAATACCTTCAGGGGTGGGGACTCCACCACTTCCCTGGCACAGCCAGTTCCAATGCTTAACAACCCTTTTGGTGAATAACTTTTTACTAATATCCAACCCAGACTGCCCCTGGCACAACTTCAAGCCATTTCCTCTCACCTTTCACTCGTTACTTGGAAGAAGAAACTGTGCCCCTCAATGCTACAACCTCCTTTCAGGGAGCTGTAGAGAGCAATGAGGTTTCCCCTCAGCCTCCTTTACTCCAGACTAAACACATCCAGTTATCTCAGACATGCCTCATAAGACATGTTCTCCAGACTCTTCAACAGATTCATTACCCTTCTCTGGACCCCCTCCAGAACTTTTATGTCTTTCTTGTAGTGAAGGACCCAAAACTGAACACAGTGCTTAAGGTGTAGTCTCAGCAGTGCTGAGTACAGAGCAACAATCACTTCCCCACTCCTGCTGGCCGAGCTCTTTCTGATACAGGCCAAGATGCAGCAGGCTTGTGTTCAGGTGGCTGTCAACCAATACAAAACTGCATCTTCAAAAAGATGCATCTTGTCTTTTCATTGTTGTTCCAGTGAGATGTCATCTGGAATATCTGATTGATGTGTTATGATCAATCAAAATTTGGTTCCAAATGAAAAATGCAACTGTGATAAAACCTGGATAGTTTGAAACAAATTAAATTGCTTTGGTTTGGATTAATGCCTAGTCTGAACACAAATTTGGTTGTTGTTTTTTTTTTAAACCCCAATATGCCAATATTTCCACCTACGAATTAATAATTATATTAGGCTGGCCATAAACATTCATCAATTTATATTTTAGAGGTCAGTCACTAAGCTAAGTTATTAATTATGAACATTGACATTATTCAAAGTTTCTCAAATAGGGTCAAATAATTTGAAATTTAAAAAAGAAAAGACAGGAAAATGAAGACAATTAAGACAGCTTGATTTGGAAGCTCCTAGAAAAACTAAATCAGTAGAAATGAAATCTCTTTAACCAGGTGATTATCACAGGAAAACATAGTTTAAAAATGAGAAATCCAAAAGAAAGGAGGGATGCAAATTGTGAAACGTACCTGTATTAATAGATAACAGGCAGGAAAGATATTTGTGCTAATAAAGCTTTAAATATATTCACTTCAATTTTCTGTCCTCTTCAAAACCACTGATGATCAGCACAAAAAAAGTCGACATTATGGATATCTGACTATACAGATTGAGAAAGGCTGAGAACAGAAAAACTGCTCTGAGTTTCATTATTTTAATGAAGTAGACAATCTGAAAATAAAAAAGGAGTAGTAGAGGACTTTAGAAGAGGACATACAATGAGGTCATTAGTCCCAATGGAATAAAAAGAGAGAAAGACATTTGCGGAGTAGAATTCTTAATGGGAAAAAGTTTGTCTATTGTCTCTAAAACAAATGGAATTGCGGTTTTGAATTTTTGAGTTCAGTGTTTGAAGAGCAACAGAGCCCAAAGTATCTGCTTTGGGAAAATTATTCTCCCACTGCCAACCTCTTGTTTATGTACATCAGTGAGGGTGTGCCCAGGTAAATGTAGCAAAGTTGCAGTGGCTGGCACCCACTGCCATGACACTGCATCTTGTTTCCCTTCCCCAGATCTTGTAGGGTTTGTTGCAGGTGATGTGTAGTGCCATCTCCCGCCATTCAATCCCTTTTCACAGTATCACAGTATAAGCAAGGTTGGAAGAGACCTCAAAGATCATCAAGTCCAACCCATTACCACAGACCTCAAGACTAGACCATGGCACCAAGTGCCACGTCCAAAGGTGCCTTGAACACCTCCAGGGATGGCGACTCCACCACCTCCCTGGGCAGCCCATTCCAGTAGCGAATGACTCTCTCAGTGAAGAACTTTCTTCTCACCTCGAGCCTAAACTTCCCCTGGCACAGCTTGAGACTGTGTCCTCTTGTTCTGGTGCTGATTGCCTGAGAGAAGAAAGCAACCTCCTCCTGGCCACAACCACCCTTCAGGTAGTTGTAGACAGCAATAAGGTCTCCCCTGAGCCTCCTCTTCACCCAAGTCAATACAGCCATTGGGACTTTGGAAAAAAGAAAGTGGATGGCATTAGGCTGCCATTGCTGGGAGCTGTCAGCAACATCAACATCTTACTGTAGCATCAAGACATTGCAAAGAGATTATTGGAGGAGCCAGGATCTGTCCTTACACATTTGGTTTCTTCTTAGAGAATACAATACTCAAAGTAATAAAAAAGCAAACCTCAATTTAAGACAAACCTAGATGTTGTCTCATTGTTTTAGGGGAAAAACATATTTGGAATCCTTTTCATCAACGCTGTTACGTATAATGACCACATGGCTATTCACTAACCTCTACACAATTGATGCATCCATAGGGACTGGGGTCTATTTGACTGATCAGATCTTTCTCATTTTTCCACTACACTGCACTAGGCTGAGTTTGCTGAGTTTGAGATAAACAGAAACCAGGATATATAAGACTTATACTTTGAAAAGGAGAGTACCTCAGAGAGGAAAACAAACACAATGGTATGTTGCATTTTTAAGTAGCACTGCTGCAGAGTAAGCTGTGCACTTCAGAACACACAACAGTCCATTTGCTTGCTAATCTTATCAGAAAATCCTCTTTGTAATGCAAACATAGTAATTTTCATATGGTTGAAGTTTTTTAATTACCTATGTCCACACGTAATTCTCCTTAATTTTTGGCTGTCGACTCAGTGAAGAACCTAATGGTTTGAGACACAGCTCTGCCACTGAAACAGCGCTCTAGACAAACTCATTTCCCTGAGAGACCATGGAGGGGATTCAGATGCCTCAGACACAGGCCCAAGCAAAGCTGGATGACTGGTTTAGTGTTGAATTTACAGGGAAGGAAGGGATAGGGGTTGGGATTTTCCCCCCTTTTCTCCAACAAAATGTTCCCTTTGAGATTCTTTATTGAGTGTATTTGATAACAGCTAGAATTTCCTTCAGACAATTAAACATATTCTTGTAGCTGCAGAGGAACAACTGATACATAACTGTTTTCCTTCATTCCCTCTCTAAACCAGGAACTACTTTCCTGATGGAAAGGAATGGAAAATGAGGAGGTAAAGGGGAAATTTAAGCAAAGAGGAAACTCTAAAGACTTTTTATGTTCAATGTAACTTCACCCTCTTCAGATGAAATAAAAGACCTGGTAAGACTGCAGTGTGGTGTTGAATGTGCCTGCATAGCAGTCTGCAAACTGGCAACCTTCATTCAGGCTATAAATCTGATTGCGAAAGCTGATGTTCACATAACTAAACAATTTCCAAGCCAAATGCCATCCGTGGCTGGTGCCTGCCTCAGCTTGCTGTGCTGGAAGGGATATTCATAGCATTGACCTCAAGAGAGCCTTAGGAGGTGGGAGGTATTCCCCAGCAGCTGAGGAATAGCATTAGAAAATTTCATGGCATGGCATGAAATGCACCATTGGTGCCTTAGCCCTCTGAAAGAAGGGACTGGTGGAGATTTTCTAATATTGGGTCCATCACCTTCTTTCTCTGTGGCCTGCATTTCCTCTCACTTACAAAAACTGAGGACAGAATAGCAATAGATCCTTACTATAACTCACTTTCTGGGATGGGAAGTTTTGGGTCTCTCAAATTCAGGATGCAGTGTAAGCAGTGCTTGCAGCACCTTCTGCACCTAGGAGCTGTTGGCAAAGCATCACCAGAAATATGTGGGATACAAGTGTGTGATACAAGCTCTCAAATATGGTCCTGATGCTTTGATGCTCCTCTCGGTCTGTTGCTCCTGCATGCTCCTAAAAGTTAGGGTGGTCACATTCCTTGTTCTTATTGAGGGGACAGGGTACAGGAACTGAGGGAGCAGCTGAGTGCATGAACTATACCTTAAGATAAGGTTATTTGAGTTAGAGATAGGTAAACAAACTAGCTGAGGCCGGTAATGTATCCTCTAAATATTTATTTACTGCATTCCAGTGGTGTGGCTTACACACTATCAAATCTACTTTTGTACAATGCAAGAAGAGAAGAAATCCATTCTCTTCTGAACCATGAGCCTAGAAGCCAAGTTTCTGTCTGGAACAACCTTGAGGGGCTGACTTATAGACATTCAGAAATTCAGGTATGTGAGGGAAAGGCAGAGAGTGTCACAATGCATACATAGAAGTGGGGATTGCTACTTTGCCTTAAAAATCAGAAACACAACGAAACCACAAAGTCCTCTGGATGTTAGCAATAAGCTGTTAATCTGTTATCTCTGAAGACATTCTTTTTCCTTCAATAAAAAGCGGTGAGGGAGACCCCTTATTTTACTAGGTGCCAAGCTTACTTCTCCCAAAACTGTTTTCATGAAACTTATATTAGACTTTCCATATCTTTACAAGTGTAATTATTCTTCCCCTCAAAGTGCAGTGTTTGGGTAGCACTGGCATGTGATTTCATGCGATGGTGTAAGTGAATGGAAATTCAAAATTTAATTTTCCCATGGTGAGAAATTTATGCTCCTAAAATGAAGTGGCTCATCAGTTTTCAGCGGGAAGATTTGGAAGAAAATAAGGACAATTGATTTATAGGGATGAACATTACAAGATAGCAGAGTCTTAAAATATTACACCATAGTTCAGCTGGAGAGAGTGGATGATCCCAGAACACTGAAAGTACTGGCACATGGAGCTGGAAGTCTGGTAGAAACTGTTAAAAATACACTCATTGCACTGACCATGGTAGCTTTTGACTAGAGAATAATAAACTTACTAGCTATATTTAATGAAAGAAAAACACAAACCAGCCATCTACTGATCCATTTGTCAGTATTTGTGATTTCAGAACAATTTTAAAGAAAAACATAAGTAAAGATGTAGGAGAAAGGCAACAATACTTACTAAATATGGGTTGTGCAAGGCTTATCTGGCTGCTTTTGTGATAAGCTATTCCTGGTAAGGGTGATGAACCAGTGCCAAACTATCTGGACTTGTCTGAAACACTTGCTATAGCTTTTGATCATGTCTTGCATGAGAACTCAACTGAGATTGAGAAGATGAGGCAAAAAGAAAATAATCATCAGGACAAATATACTTATTAGGGAGAAAGTGAGATGTTGCTTTGAGTGGAACTGCAAAGGGCTTTTTTCTTTTTTTTTTTTTTTTTTTTTTTTTTTGACAGAGATAGGGCATGATGGCTGATAAAGCATTTTAATTGATGGTCTTCCAAGACAAAATTTCTACTAACAAAATCTGCTTAAAAAAAAGCAGAACATTGAGAAACATTACAAGCACAGATGTGTGTTGAGATCTGGACAATCTTGAGCCCTGAATTTATAGAAAAAGATGAGAGTTAACAGCACAGAGTGGAAGCCAGAGCACCAGGGGATTATGAATTAGCTTCAGTATAATATCTTTTAAAGATTAAGCAGAGGAAGGTCCCCAGTGTTCTGATGATAAAGTATAAACTCACTTTTAAAAGTCCAAAGACATGTTTTCTTTCTTGCCAAAGTGTTGTCAAAAATGTAGCTTTGCTGAATAAGCCTGAGTTTCATTATACATTTACCTGCTATTAGGCTTTCCCTCTTCAGCAGTGTATTTTTCTGGTTTTTCAGCTTCTGAGTGTTTTGAAGTTATCCTCATGACAATCACTGGGAAGGAAAAAGAAAATCATAAATAAATAAAAGGAAGAGCTTTCATGTTTCAAGACAGCAGCAAAAGTGAGTAACATACTGAATGTTCCTTTGCCTTTGGCAGGATTATGCAAAAGGCAGAAAAGGACTTTTTAAAAAGACCTAAGGCAGATGTTTGCTAGAATAGGTAGCTTCTACACAGTGTTTCAGACTGCTCAAGAGAGCCATGCATTTTCACTGCACTAAAAGAAAACCTCAACATCTATCAGTGACAGAGTTACTGAAGCATAAGCTGCCACTGAGTACTGCTGCAGATGGGCTTAAGCAGCAGCTTGAGCAGGGTAAAAATGTGGGGGGATGGAGTGATCTTGCTTCACTGTCCAGCTGTCATACAACACAGTTCCTGGACCTCACTTGTGGGAAAACTAGTTTTTGGGGGTACCCACAGGCAGTCAGGAGGATTACACTAATCAGTGCAGGTGCAGGGGACAATGTCCGAGTAGCTTTTTGAAGAACATACTTGGGAAGAATCAAGGGGTGTGTTTTTCTTCTGGTGGGGATTTTTTAAGGGCAAACTGCCAAGCATTTCAGCAGCTAATTATATTGGGAGTTTATTTTTTGAAGTGTTTATAAGTGATCCAAAAAGAGGGAGGTTTGATTCTTCCACTTGACATGTGCCAAATATAATTGGAATGAGCACACACTGGTCAATCGGCAAACAAATTGGATTTGCAATTTTGGCAATCATCCGGCTTTTGAAAGGCTCTCTGGAAATCAGGATGGTTTGTTTCATGCAACATTGACAGTTTGTGCACAAAAAAAGAATGGAAAAATAAGCACTTTCTTGTTAGACAAATACGATCTAGGACAAAATCTTACTCTTTTGAAGCTGATGGCAAAATTCCCATTGGCTGTGATTTCACCTCTAATCTTTCAGCCGTGAACCTGATCACTTCTAGTAGATCTGCAGGAAAAAAAAAACCACTATGAAAAGTATTCTGATAAAATTATTTCTACTCCTTGCAAACATTCCCAGCTGTAATATGTTGTGTATAATCAAGCTGACATTGCCTTACCTCTAAGGACTGTGCTTTTGGTATTGCTACTTCCACTATCTAGTAACTTTTACTCTAGGTTCTCCTACTATCAGCTCAGCTCATTTGACTCCAGTGGGAGCAAGACATATTTTTTTTAGTTATTTCTTTGTGTTGGGTGTTAGTTGTTAGAACTAAGAACAAAATTCGCACTTAAAAAAGAAGTCAATGACTTGGAAATCTTTTTTCATTGATAGATGTTTGCATTTCTGACAAAGAGCAAAACCTCAACAATTACTTAGTCTTTCTGAAAAATTATCATTGTCATTTATACATAACATGTGCACAGCAAAAGAAAAATTACAAGTGCTTATTCAAATAAAACAAGAGAATCCAACTCAAAATACGCCGTTGTAAATGCAACATATGAATGCAGACACGAGGATATTACATTTGTAATTCAGACTTTCAGTTTCAGTAAGTTTTTGTCAATGTAACAGTGGAAAAAAAATGCTCTTAAAACTGTTTATTAACCCAGCTGGCTATCAAGAAGCTCTATCTATCAGAAGCCAAGTTAGCTATCACTTTGCTGGCTGCCACTGACAACAAAGTTCAGACTGTCTGAGAGCAAGGCTCCTACTGAAATGAACTGAGCCATCAGAATTCTGTGTTTTTGAATAGCAGCCAAGCTACACCCCAGATTTGCTTCTTTCATGACATCTTTATCCCTTCTGTATATTATTTCCTTGGTAAATTTTATTCCATAATGCGAAGTACAGATACTCTTTTAATGACCAAACAAACATAAAACAATTTAAAAGCATTTAAAAATTTATGGAGAACACATTAATAATCGTAAAAATACATAAATTTGCAGAAAAGTCTATTGGGTCATGTAAATAAATGAATTGTGACAATTTTCTGTAGTTATGGAATCACCTGAAATGTCAAGGTATTCTTTTGTGATTCTCTTAAAAAAAAAAAAATCTGGATGGCTAGATGTAGCCCCTGTCATCATGAGGGTGATGTGACACAGAGGTGTCTAAGATAAAAAGAAACAGTAAGTAGCTTTTTCCCTCTCTCACCTGTATGCTGACTATTGTATTGAGACTGAAAATGTATTTTTCTTTCATTCTGTATGGAACAGAATTGATATATCAAAAGCAACTGGGGAAAAAAAATAAATTTCAGGACAGTAAATGAGAAGCAGTCAGGTTTTTACTTAGTTCTGATGGGTTTTGGAAATTTCACACTTTAGGGATAGAAGTGCAAAGGCCACAAAGGAGAACTGCTGCACTGAGATTTACACGGTCCATTGCTTACACATTTGCTCACAGTTGAAGTCTTTCTACTTACTGTTCTTGCCATTATCGTGGCAGTCTCACCCTGACCAGTGCTCAAGATGGCTATTAATAATCCACTGGAGGGAAAGTTTTGCTATCAAAAATTACAAACAGCTTTACTTGAGACATCGTATTTCTTGAGGCCTTCAAATTTTAACCATATTTCTGGCTTGGCAGAACACTTCACAGATTTCTGTGTAATCCTTGCTAATGTTTATGTTGTGCCAATTTTATGTTTTTGGCCATGTGAAAAGGGGATAAGGAGAAATAAAATGATGTTTAGTATCAGTGGGAACTCAATAGAACAGCAGACATCTCTTCAATTTGTCCTTAGTTTATTAGAGTAAATGGACTGCTCAGTTCTTTTGCTATCTTTCTCCTAAGGTCTTCAAAACAACTCCCAAAATAAAATGAGGTTGACACATCAACCACAAAATATTTGGATTAATTAACTGGTGGTGCAAGTCTTCTGATGCAATCCTTTTTCATTCTCGGTTCCATAACTTCTTCCCAAGTTTGTGTCTTTCCTTCCTGTCTTGCCCAGTCTCTCATTTTCTCACAAATTCCAGTGTTGTCCTCTTTACTGAAGCAGACTGGTAAGATCATCACAGCTCACTGGATACTGATTTATCCTATTTATCTGGAATCACAAGATCTTCTTTCAGGAGTGACATATCCCTTCCTCCTTTTACTCTGTCCCGTAAGACTTGAGCTTTGATTCTTCCTGCTTCATGGGCCAGGAAACTGGCATCTGAGAAGCAGTGTCAAACATTTGTCAAGAAGCCTTTATCAGTGCTTCATATCATCCCAATTATATTAAATCAATTTAGAACATTTAAAGTACTAGGGCAAAAAAAAAAAACCTCAAATGTAAGGGGATGGTAAACGTGGGCACTCAAGCTAACAGAGCACACTGCTGTTCTTGCTGACACTGAGGACATCTTTCAATGTGTGATTTGCCTGAGGCTGTGACTGCTGCAGCTCTGGGTATTTGACAGCTTAGCCAACAGCTCTGTAAATTAAATGGCCTTTACCCAAAACTCTTCAAATATGTTCAGTGAGGCAGTTCACTTAAAGGAAGAGTGTCCTTAGGCATTCAATATGAAACTCTTTAAAGTTAATTCCCAATAATTTCAACAGCAATTGGATCAGATCTTTTCAGGATATATGCTATTTTATTCTCATTTCCTAGGGGTTTTTTTTGTCCAATTCCTTGAGGTTCTTTTGCATTTCAGCATTTAGTAAAAGACCTGTAGGACTGGAATGGAAAAGCAGCAAAAATAAACCTTTTCTTTTTTGCTTTAATTTTTATTCTTTTTCAATGAAAACCTCCCATTCTGTATTTATAATTCATGTGATACTTCTGCATCCCACAGATGTTTTGAGTTAGATAGGCCGTGTAGCATCTGCATGCTCCCAGCCAGCAACTAAACTTGCCAGGCTAGAAGGTGCATTTGCTTGGCCTGGTCTCCTAATGGTTTTGGCCCTAGCAAACACAAACCATGGTCATTATTAGCATTTTTAAGGAAGACTTATTTGCGGTCTGCTTGCTTTAACAAGCCAGGCAGGTGTTCAGGAGACAGTGCCTTTCTAACAAAGTGGGAATGTACAGAACAGAATCCTGACAGACTTCCACTCAAGCTGCTGCCTTCACTCTTCCCCTCCAAACATGTTCCCACAGTATGCATGCCTATTTTAAACCTTTTCCCCCCCACCCCTTTCCCACGTTTCTGTTTCTTTGTGATAACATACACAAAATTGTGAAAATATAAAGGGGCCAAAGGTTTGGTTTTGGAATGGTGGATGCCCAGGATAGACAGGGTTTACCCAAATCTTCTCTAGGATACAGCTTCACTTAATCGGTGGCTGAGTGGCAGTATTATAACCAATTTGCTTTCACTTTCTTTAATATTAAGCAGACCATAGGGAGCTCAGCACATTATCATGCTAAAATAAGTGACTAATCCAAAACAACTGCACACGAACTGTAAGCTGAACAGTGCTGTCAAGGTACCAACATGGAGAATCTAGCAGGAGCGCTTTAGAAATACACTTCTACCTTGAACTGTGTTCAGTTCTGTCTGTGGATTATTCCTTGAAGTTTTAAACACAGTATCTTCCTCCTGCTGCACAAAGGGAAGAGTAAGTGGGAAAGCTGGATCGGCCAAGAGATTGTGTCCATCAAGTGGAAGATAGGTGAGCTGGAGGGACATAGATATCCAACATTTTTCTCTCTGCCTGCTACGTTGCCATGGCCTGGCATCCTGGTGTTCCATCTCTTCTGTTTGCAAAAAAAAGTATGACCAAAATTTTATCTTCTGATTTAAGGAGAAGATACTTTATCTCTTGCCACAACCTCTGATGTGAAAACAAACTTACACATTTGCCCAGAGAAGATGTAATTTAAACAGGAATTACTCAAATTTCTATGCTGACCTTAGAAAATAACTTTATTCTTACTTAAGGGAGAATTTTTCTTTTCCAGTTCACTCCTTGCCCTCCTTACTGAGTACACTAACCCAAAGGTTAGTTTCATTTTATGGGGACAAAATAAACTTTTAAGAGAAAGCAACATGACTATTTTGCATTTGCAGGGTAACCTGGGTAAAAGAACTATACCCAGGCACTCAAATGATAATCAAACCTAAATTGTATCTGCACCCTGAGTTACATCTGGCAATGTACAAGTACTTGGAAAGTCATGGGAAGTTAGCAGACCTCAAAAAAAAAAAAAAATATGGATACTCCAAATGTTGATATCATTGCTGTAAACTTTTTCATTGCTCTGGTATTTGGAGTACTCTACACTGTTTAATTTGGGCTATTAACATTCCAAATGAAAGTAGCAAGAACTCCGCCATAAGTTTATCTTTCTTTGACTAAACTTAACATGCACCCAAGTCTCTGTCTAGCTTTCCAAGAACCACATGGTAGGGTTATATTTCAGAAGCACATTATCTACACTGTCTGCTTTAGCCATTTTACTGACACTGCCTAAGTGCCCCCCCTGGAAGCACTTACCTCTCTCCAGTGACTATGTAGGGAGATTGATTCAGAAGAGAAAAATTAGAAGAGCAGTGCAAAATTAGATGTCACAGCAGACTAAACCAAATAATGTAATAGGTCCACCAGTGTCAAGTTTGAGTTTTGATCCTTTAAGTCTCATTCACATGAGTAAATCAGCAGTATTGCTTGTGGAGTGGAAGAAAAGCTGTGTTATTAGAGGTCGTGGGATGAGAGCTTCAGAATTTCTGTGGGTTTTGCTCCACTCAGCCTTAAAATTCCCATGCTCAGTCTGCTCCCTCCACTGCTGTCTTTTAGCCAGTTTCTAAGTAATATTCCCAGCACAACATAATCCCGAATTTCAAAGCAAGCTCTTATTTTTTTTTACAGATGCAGTAAAAGCAGAGTTACAAAAACAAACATCAGCTAATAACATAATAATGATGGAAAGGGCAAGATGCAATAAAATCCAATTCGAGAGGTTCAGCTCAGCACTACTTTTTCACTGAATACTACACATAGATACAAACACAGGGCACTCATAAAACACAACTACACAGAATCTACCCTTGGCTTATCCAGTCCTTCCACTTTATTATCTACTAATGCAGGAAAGCCTTTTGACATTAATTTAATAAAAGCAATGAATGCTAAAAAAAAAAAAAAACCAAAAAAAAAACCCCAAAAACACAAACCCAAATACCAGAGAACAGTATTTGAAATAATCTTTTTTCACTGTACCAATAGTTTCAGCTGGCTTCAGTGTATTTGCCTTTAACATTCACATCTGACTTGCCAGTGCACAGAGAAAAGTTTGCATTTTCTTTACTACAGGCAGTTACTAGGATGGTGTAAGAAAAACGCCAGGTAAAGAAAAAAGGAAGAAAAGTGCTGTAATAATAAAAAGTACATTGATAGCTTTCTCTATCTCTGACATGCACATTCTACTGCAGGGATTTTTATCTCTATTTTCTTTACTCTGAAAGTACATGAAATGCCTAAACACAAGTATAAGAGCAATATGTAAGAACATCACTGAAACACTGTCATGACAAAGCTTCTTGGAAGAGCAGAAGAAAAGTCTCAAGGGGCTAGAACACCTGAAACACATTAGAAGAAAATTTTATTTTCCCCATATTTTATTGAAATTATCCTTCAGCCTTCCCCCCATAAAAAAAAAAAAGTTATGTAAGGACAGTCCCCTGCTTCCATGCTTCCATATTTCCATATTTTCAGTTCTGTAGATATGCACATGGGGTGTAGATATCTGTATGGCTGGGATGGAGCTCCAGTGAAATGCAATGCAGGAAAAAAAAAAAAAAAATCTGTGGAGGTTAGTCTAAGTGCCTATAGCATGCTGACATGGCTGTGCTAGGTTTGCAGTTGGACTTCCTCGTCTCAAGGGTCTTTTACAACCTAAATGATTCTCTGAATTTCTAGTTGTATGGCTTTATGAGGGAACTGAAATTCATGAGGTGGAAAAAAAGGATTTGAATAAACAGTCAACATTTTCACCTTTCCCACAGAAATTTTGCAAGTTCGTACTAACATATGGACATTAAGAAGAAGTTCTTTAATATGAAGGTGGTAGAGCACTGGAACAGGTTGCCCAGGGAGGTTATGGAGGCCTCATCTCTCAAGATAGTCAAAGTTAGGCTTGATGGGGCTCTAAGCAGCCTAGAGATGTCCTTACTTACTGATAGGGGTTAGACTAGATGACCTTTAAAGGTCCCTTCTAACCCAATGCATTCCATGATTCTATATACTGACTTGTTTTGCAAAGTATAGATACCATTGCCATCCTTGTGCGTGCAGTACTTCACTCAAGCTTATCTTTTTCCAGTACTAAGTCCTGCAACAGACACTTACAATCCTTTTATTGACATTTAGCCATCCTTTGAATAGCAATTGGACAAGTTTCACCTCACTTCAGTAAAGGCCAGTTAGTCTGTACCTCACGAAGCACATATGGGCCAATGACCAACAGAGCTTCCTTGTATTCAAAGTATCTGCTGATCTCACCTGCTGAACTAAATATCTGTTTAAAATACATTGTCATTTGGATTGAAGTTCATTGAGACAAAAAAAACTCCATGCAATATACTGGTACTATTTTAGGCATATCTCATTAATTGATCTTTTTAGGAGTCTGCCATTGAATTCTTTTTAGTCATAGAAAATAGTGGGATTATTTATACAGTTCAGCAAATAAAGAGGTTTTGCAGTGAGAAGATAAAGGTGACTACAGACAATTCAAGAGACTTAAGTCTAAGTGATAGATTTAAAATGGAAGATGCTGTTTCAGGATGCCAGTCATGTTATAGAGCTTTTTTCCCCCCCAAACCAGGAACACAAGGGTCAAAGTGACCATACAAAATCCACTGGGAAAGAAAGGTGGAGTGAACACTTGGCAGCTGCCTGAAAGGAAATGGGGAGATCAGTGAAATGGGGGAAAGGAAAAACTGTAGCCAGGTAATCTGCCAAGAAAGGAAACACTACACAGACTTTGCAGAACATACAAGCAAAGAATTGAAATTTAGGTAAAAGACAGGAATAAAGGTTTCTTGACTTCTTAAGCCTTTTCTCGTTGTACCTCTGAATGAGCAAGAGAAAGGAGAAGATTTGAAGAAATTCAACTCTGTATTACTGGCCATAGGTTCTTAGATGAAGGGATTATTTTTTTCAATGTCAGAATGCAGCTGCGTTTATTTTGTTGTGCCATCTGGAAGAGAAGAAGCACAACCATGGGATTCAGTTTAAGAGCTGTGACGCTATTCCTGGCTACAAAAGGATGACAACACAGACTCACTGTGGAGCCCTGTGAATTTTCAAAAGCTTTCCACCATTTATCACACTAAAATGTGGATTATTTCTTTAGGCTTTCCGGTTTCAGGACACAATCCAGAGCAAGAATTCCCTTTTCCTTCCTTATTAAAAAAAATTACCAAGGGACACAATGTATATTCAGGAGCCAAGGAACCACACTGTTAATGCTTCCAGCTGACCTTTCACTCTGTCATCTAAGCAGGTATAAGTACAGGTTGCAAAGGATGACTTTATCATGGAAAGCAGAACCTATATTCTGTTCCTCAGGCACAAAGAAAATACCTGCATTGGAAAAAAGACACCTTTGTGGTTCAGTAAATTGTGAAGTTTTCTAGTTTTTAAGCAGTGACAGGACAATTATAGAAAGGTGGTAGAGACCCATGATGACCCATTTCTGGGATGAAATGTGAAAAAGGTCTTAAGGAAAACCCAAAAATTTTATTTTCTTCCAAGATATCAGCTGGAAAAGTCCACAAGACTTTTTGAAATAAACTTTGATATGTTCCAATGCTCAAAGTCGTGCCCACTGAAGCCAGTGGTAATGCTCCTGCAGATTTCAGTGGTTATAAAATCAAGATGTGCCTGTTGATACAGAAGATAGTGCTACATAATTAATTTTTTACTTGGAGACATCAGAACAGATTTGTTAAGATGTTTAATTGCTCATCTGCCATCGAACTAAGCAGAGGCAGGCGGTGTAATAATATTCTTCTGTAGTAGCTAAACCAGATTAGATGACTGAAATCTCAAAGTCAATGCATAAATTCCTACAATTAACTAATTTTCAAATTATTTTATCTGGTTACATTCATACTCTTAATTCAAGCAGCAGCCTCAAACATACAATGAATTTTTCATCCAAGGTTAGAGATTTGTTATCTATTCCTGTCTATTTTCTTGGTTTAGTTTTTGCCACCTGAAGAAAACCCTGAAAAGAAAACACAGAGAACCCATGGAAGTTATGCATTTATTTAGACATGTCAGTATTTTAAAGATTATTATTCTGCTAATTCCATTAATCTTTATTTATCTCCTAGTCTACATTGTTCAGACACCTACCCTGGTTTTCATGGCACTCATACTTTCATTAAAATCCAGAAAGGAACTCTCCATCTATCTTGGAGGTGCACGACTTCTCTTAAAAACAACAGTCTAGGCTTTGCCAGGGAAGAACAACTCTATCTTTGTGACAAAAATCCCAGCTGACAGCCCTGTTTATGCTACAGAAAATAATGACTGCTGACAGTCTCAAGGACCACCCGGTGGGTTATTTACATTTGAAACATTTGAAATCAACTCTGTTTAGATAATGTTTCAATTTTGCATCTGGCTTGCCTGCACACACTGCTTGTTCACTGTATTAAAGTTAGTACATCTCATTGGAACCGTAATCAATAATGTCCAAGTTTCATACTGTCAGCCAGGATCTATTAATGTGCAACTGCTGAGTTTTATGTTAAACATTTTCTTCATTTGGATTTTGGAGCTCGGTTGTTAACAGAGAACTCTTAAAAATGCCAACTTTCTTAAACATGAAAATGCAAATTAACAACATTTAGGCTTTTTATTCTGACATAGCCCTCAGGGGAAGTATATAAATATAATTTTTTAATATTATAACATGTAGAAGTAAGATATTCAAGGCTACCTGAATTCCATAGGCTTGGTATGTACACTGTTGTTAGAAACCGTCAACAACTAACATTGTTTAATTAAGAGCCCTAGATTAAGATCATCTTAAAACCACTGAAATCATTGCTAAATAGAAATAACAACTTTGCAAGAGATCTGTATTTTCTTCAGCCCAGGAAGTTCTCTTTTCAGCTTACTATCTTCCAGTTTTTTCTTTTACCAAGAATATTTCTAAACTGATCAAAAGAAGAATAACTTGAAGGGTTTTTATTAATCTAAAACAATTCTCCAAATACAAAGTTAGATGGATGCATATTTTTATCCAGCATTTGTCTTAGTACCAAAAAAGGTAATGATGAAATAAGCAGATAGCTTGAGTGTGTCAAAACTAGCAACTAAGATTAATATGCCATATTAATTCCTGTTGCAAAACTAGATATGAACTTCTACTGCTGTTGATTATCCTTCTGTCTTAGATTTTCCATTCTTCACTTACAGTGACAGTGATCCATGGTTTCAGTTCATGTACCACTTCTAGAAACTTTTGTTAGCAGAATTTGCTTAATTTAGTAGGTCATTGTGCTGGTTTGAGGCTAATTGGAATTATTTTACTGAGAGAAATTAAATCCTTAGCGGTGAGAAGAAAGAAAAAAAAAAAACAACCACACAACAGTAACCTATATCACTCATTCTTCTGCTGATAAACACAACTAGTCAAAATATAGTTAAGACACTCCTCACACTTCTCAGGGAGTTCTCAGTTGTTGTTCTGCTCCTTCACTCTGGCAGTCTGTGGTTGCTTCTGCCTTAAGTCTAATCTGACCTAACCCTTTATTTCCTCTGACCTCCTTGTTGTCTTTTTGACATCTCACCTCAGATCTCTCCAGATTTATCATGCAAGATATACAGGGATTGATCTGGTTATTTCTGAAGGGAGGGGAAAAGGGTGGGGGTGGGGAGTTTGTGTCAGGATCCCCTGGCAATCTGATTGTCTTGGAAGGGATTTCTGTGTTTCTGTATTATTTTTAACTTGTATCCAACTGCATATTGTGTATATATCTGCTTGTAAATTGTGCTAAGCTGTAAATATAGCTTCATTCTTTAACTTCCAGCCTGTTGAGTCTAGTCTGGGTGATTTCATTTCGGGGAGGGGGGAAGGCAGCAGGTAACTCCCAAACCATCACGGTCATGAAGAAAAAAAAAAATACACTTATTTCTGAAATGCAAGAGTAAAGTTTTATGGAGAGATCATCCCAAAGGGCTTCCTACCACATTTTTCAAGGAACAAGTTAGCTGTCTCTACTGCAAGCTCTACAAAGGACTCTGGTCCTTTGTAGAGTCTGCAGTCCAAAGTGCTGGTTTGAGGCTAATTGGAATGTTTTAATGAAAAATAATTAGATTATAGGCTGTGAAAAGAAAACAGTGGTGATGTCTACTTCACTCATAGGCTTGCTGAGATGCATAAAAACAAGGACACAGACATAGATAAGACAGAGAGTCCCTCTCTGGGAGCTGGTGTGTCTTCTGGGCTTCTGCTGTGTAACTCAAGTAATCTTTCTGCTTCCAACCCCCCTTGCCAATTCTCCCAACTCACCTTGCACATAAGGCAGACCCTGGGATAAGGTAGAGGGGTGGAAAGAAGGTGGAAGGGTGGTTGGGAGCCCCTCCTGGGGACTCTGATTTCTGGGAGGGGTGTTGTGTTTCTGTATTACCTTTAACTTGTATATTTCTGTAAATATTCATGTATGTTGTGTTTATGTATGCTTGTAAATTGTGCTAAGCTGTAAATATAGCTTCAGCTGAGTCTATTCTGGGTGATTTTCATAGAATGGTGGGACAGGCAACTCCCAAACCATCACAAAGGTATTTCATTCTTTACTGATTGCTTTGGAAAAACAGGTCTCTAATTTGAGAGGACCCCTAAACAGGTACCTGAAAGCAGATGGCACAAATCTAGGAATATATTAAAAATGGTCTTTGGATGATGTGTTGGTTGGTGCTGAACATCCTTCTCCTTCAGTTTTGTTTACTTCTTTAATCAGCAGTGCAGCAATGAGTGCTGCTCTACAGAATGGGATTTCTGTGCACCAGAAGAAAACAACCATGCTACAAGAGGAAAATTCTTGACTTCATGAAATATTCTAACTTATGCTAAGATAACGTTCCATACCCTGAAAAGTAAAACAAGAAAATAGATTTAGGATCTTATTTTTTATATAGCAGTTGTGGGGTTTGGGGGTTTTGTTTGTTTGTGGGTTTTGTTTGGATATCATACAAAGCAAACAAAGAGCAATTGTGATCAGGAATCTTCAAAAACAAAAGTCTGTTAATTTTGGCTGCCATGTTCATGACTAGACTCCAGAGGATATATCAGAAAAATCTACAGTTGTTTAGCCTAAAGAGAAGGCTTCAGGGACAACTGGAGCCTTTCAGTACTTGAAGGGACCCTAAAGGGCTCTTTACCAGTGAGTTGTAGTGATAGGATGAGGGGTAACAATGTTGAACTGAAAGAAGGTGGATTTACATTAGTTATTAGAGTGAAATTCTTTACTGTGCAGGGGGTGATGCACTGGAACAAGCTGCCTAGGGAGGTTGCGGATACGTCATCCCTAGAAGGGTTCAAGGATGAGGCTTTGAGCAACCTGGTCTAATAGAAGGTGTCCCTATCCATAGCAGGGTGGTTGGAGCTACATGACCTACAAGTCTAAGAACCTGCACAGGAGTTTACAAAGAAGGTCAGAGCTGCCTCAGAATTCCATTGTAATTGGCTTAAAACCTGTGAGATGTTTGGGATGGCTTTTTAAATGACAGAAAAAAAACCCAAAGGAACACATAGATGGTAACAAATAGGGGGAGAAAAGGTACCTGGCATGGACTGATGCAAAGTCAGTATTCTTTCTGCTAGGAATGTGAGCTACTAGAAAGCTACATTAAGAGAATGCATTGCTTGAGAGTGCGATGGCCATAGAGGAAAATACTGACTGGACTGTTTTTAGAGGCATGTAAATACATCAATAACTTCTGTCTCACACTGTAATTTGAGCAGCAGCCTGGCACCTAAGTAAAATTGACATTGCTGTGCTGACTTTAAGTAGATGTAGCACTGTTTAACATTTAAAGTCTCCCTCTCAAAGCTACCAAAAGAATCCTCATTATGTAAAAATCAGCTAGAGGAGGCCCAAAGGATTTTCAATGTTTCCAGAAGGAAACAAGGGGTTAGTCTGAAAGGCATGAAATCAGATATGCAAAAGAAGTGATGCAAAACACATCAAATACAATCTTTGACTGTGAATTTTAAAAGCAGCTTGTCCAGGTTCACATTTGTAAGAAACTGATGGCTGACAAGAAACCAATTAGAATAAGAGACTGATGTTTTGAATTTCTGGCTTAACTGTGGCCTTAATTTTGACATCAAATATGACAGAAGGAAATTTGGAACATTAAAATACAAGACATATTAAAGGGAATAACAAGCTGAGAGCAAGTAATAGCCTGGAACAGGTTTTAAAAGGTAATGGGTAGATCTAGTTTCCATCAAAAATAACCACCACAGAATATATAACTCCAATATATAAAACCAATATTTAAACAGACATCACCTCCTCTTAAAATGAGCTAAATTTGCCCCAAATTTCTGCAGTTGATAAAACCTTCCAGAATGGCACCTATTTAAGTGACTTGATACTTGGGTAATCAAAAATGTCTCCCAAGCAGCTGGAACTGCCAATCTGTGACAATACTTTTGCACCCAGCTGCTTTATTTATTTTCCTCAACAGCATTATCCAAATTAATTGTGAGGCATAACTCACATTTAGTTGTGTGAAAATTAGAGTCTAAAAATTATTTAAAACCCAGGGAGAAAAGGATTTGCATTTGTAAAAGAAAATTTAAAAAAATGTCTGAAAGGATAAAATGCATTGCAAATGTGTAAACAGGATGGTCAGAAACTCAGTTTTAATAATGTTTGTTGTGAGATCGTGTCTCTGATCTGACAGGACAACAACTTGCACTTAGAGGAAGGATGCGACAATTTAGGCTGCCAAAGCTAAACTCTTTGTCTTTTTTTCAGTCCACCATGCTACTGTTTGGTACAGTGGTTAGCAGTACTCATGTGTTTAGAGGGAGGCCATAGGAAGTTTAGTTTAGTTGTCCTGGACACTGTCACAGTCCTCAAGCACGTAGCAAGGGGCCAAGGAGGCCAATGGCATCCTGGGTTCCATCAAGAATGGTGTTGCCAGTAGGTTGGGGGAGGTTCCTTTCCCTATCTACTTTGCCCCAGTGAGGTCACATCTGGAGTATTACACCCAGTTCTGGGCTCCCCAGTTCAGGAGGGACAGGGAACTAATGGGGAAAGTACAGCATGAGGAAGATGCTGAGGAGACTAGAACATCTGTCTTACAAAGAAAGGCTGAGGTACTTGGGTCTTTTTAGCCTAAAGACTGAGGGGAGATCTTAACGGTTGTGATTAGCTCTAGGTGATCCTGCTCTGGCAGAGGGGTTAGATCTTCCAACCTGTACCATTCTGCTAGTCTGTGTGACCTTCTGGTTCATATTACCACTACAGACAATGTCAGGTTCAACAAGAAAGCAGCTTCTTGTTCTTCAACTGGTCTGATATTCCAGCTATGGTTATCAACTCTAGGCACTGCCTAGCTTACTTTCTCTCTGATACAGACAAATTCTCAAGCTAGAAATACCAATAAACATGCTAGGTGTATTCATCTCTTCCACAACAGTAAATAGAACATGAACTTTGCCAGTTAAAAGGCTCAAGAAGTGTTGAAGATAACTCCAAAGCTGGCACTATCAATGAAGTTCTTAAAGGCAGATCCAAAGAGTCCTCTTAGTGATGCAGCTGGCAGAATTCCTCTGCAATCTGCAGTTACCAGAATCTTTCTTTCTACTGTTCAAAAAAAGATGTAGGTAAAGAATTATAGGATAGATCATAGATGTGGAGGAACACATGGGTATCAATGTAGTGTCAGGGATAGCATGCATTAGCTCATACACTCCTGACATTTAAGGAACTATTTGTATTTAATTTTAGATGAAATTAACTAAAACTTTTTCCAAAGAATGAAGCATTCTATTTCTTTTTATTTATTTTTCTTACATTAGTTATGGCATGGGAAAAGCCCCAAAGGTTTTCTTTGCAGCATTTCTAATTCAATTAAGAGCAAGAACCAATTAAAACCCCAAAAATTATTTCCCACGAACTTTCAGACTGAAGTGTTGGATAAATTTAGATTCTCAATGAACCCTAATTAGATTTTAAAATGTTCTGGCCAAGTTTTGTAGAAATAGACGTCTATAGGTAGGATGCTCTGTGTGTATTTTGGGTCACACAGAAGAAAGTTGAAGTTCTGTTCATTCAAGTACCCACAGTAGCTCAACATAAACAGATGCAGTTCAGCTCCCTTTAGGTAAGACAATTCTTTTAAAGCAAAGGCCACACAAGTGTCTGTTTTTGTCTTCTTTATGATTCCGCAGGCATAAGCTATGTATAGAACTGGTAGAAACGTATGAAATATGGACTTCGGATGTACAAAGTTTGGTACAACTTGTAAAAATCTATGTTCAAAATTTGTGCAAGCATCATTAAAGCTCCTGTAGAAATTTATTGAGCTTTTAAAGGAGAAACTCAGTCATTTTTCAAGATGCCAATACTCAATCCTGAGGAATTTCTGCCTTCTATCCTGCTACCAATTTATTAACGCAAACAGAACAGAGCATCCTTGCTGAAGACATGCAGACTGAGCTGGTCTTTATCCAAACATGGAACCAAAATAACCACCCTGAGTGCAGGCACACATACAGAAAGAGTGAAAGTGAACAGGAAAGACCACCTTGAGATCCTCCCCCCTTTTTTTTTTTTTGTGGAAGATTGAACAAATGGGAACGTATGGCCTGATACAAGAGTAGGATCCATGTTTACTTATTGGTGAAGAACTGGAGATACTACCCATGATGGAAATTTACACCTCTATCTAACATAGGTATTTTTTTGTCAGTACTATGCCTGCAAGATAAAAAAGAATGGAGGAAAATATGAGATCAGAAGTTCTGCAGAAGCTGTTTTTAAAATAAACAGAGTTTTGCAAAACAAAACAGGTATTACAAAACAGAACTTGGACATGCTCTAATTGTAGTTTTGATTATGTACTGAAAAGCATCATGAACACCAATGGACAAAATTATGTAAGTTGTCCAAGAGATGGTGGGAAAAAAACTGAGTAAAATTTAGAGAACTTCCTAAAATTTCTGAAAGCATAGATATTTTAAGCATCCCATTAAAGTGGATACCTTAATTAACATGGATGTATAAGAAAGATCTGTTGATAACAGGTAAAACACCACACAGAGGAGCTCAGCCCCACTAAGGAGACATAACCAGCACCCATGGATAATGTCAGAGTGGCTACTAATTCTCTTCCTACCTAACCAGGGGGCCACTAGGCCCCCTGGCCTTCACCCCCCTCCCTTCACCTGGTGCACACCATGGGGACTCACCAGTGATGACAGGAAGAGGATTCTTCTGCCCAGTTGGGCATATCTTGGGGCTTCTGCTTTTCCTGAGGTGGATTAAATAGGGGAGTGGGCAGGGAGTGGCCACACCTGGGGTGAGAGGAGACTCCAACAGAGCCCAGGTGCACTGGGTTTGGGGGGGGGAATGGACGGAGACAAAGGGGAAAAATGGGGTGGGTGGGTGGAAAAGGGGCACATATGGTGTTCCAGTGTGATCTGGTATAGGTGATCCTGCTCTGGCAGAGGGGTTGGACACCATCTTTCAAAGTCTCTTCCAGGCCCTAACATTCTGTGATAACAGTTGCACACTGTTTCTGTCTTAGCAATTAGCTGATAAACTGCCTGTAAGAAGGAAAAAATGCTTCTTTTTCAGTTTATCCCCCTGCACTTTGCTGGTATCAGTATAAACCGAGTACTTTGCTTTTTAAGCTGATCTTTATGGTTTAAAGATAAACTTTAAAACATGCCATCCTGTCTTTTTCAAAAGCTGAATATATAATTACATAATTTGTTGACGGATGGTTGCCTAAAAATATTGAAAATTTTGGAAGCGTGGAATTGTCAGATACTACAAACATTATGTAAAACTTGGTGTATTTCATAATTATGTTGTTTTTTTCTGATTTTTTTCAATAGATTCTCTTTGCAAAAATTAACAGACCTGTAGTCAGCTCATGGAAATTTTGATAAAATGCCAACATAAACCAGGTATCGAGCTGTTTGAAGATGTATTCTCTAGAAAGGGTGGATTTGAAGAAACTAAGCTGTCATGTGACTTGAAATCATGTAGAACACAGGAGGAGAGTGATCTTGATCCAGAAGCTGATGAAGTGTAGTAGGTTTGGACTGGGCTGAGCTGGGGTTAATTCTCCTCAAAGCATCTTTCTAATGTTACCTTTTGCAGTGCTGTAGCTGAGCATTGATAACACACCAGCGTTTTGGCTACTGCTGAACACCCAGGCTGGGTTTTTTCCAACATCTCCCTGCTCCAACATGCTGAGAGGACACAGCCAAACCAGCTGACCTAGACTGGCCAAAGGGATATTCCATGCCGTACGACTTCAGCTCAGATAAGAATGAAGTGAAAGAAGTTTGGGAAGATTCGTCCATGGTGTCTGTTCATGGGTCGAGCTGGAGGGGTGGGGTAGAGAGGAGCTGGAGAACCCCTGCGTGTTCTCCCCTCCTGATGTGGATCTGCAGGCGCTGGAAATGCAGGTGGCTCCGGTCATGCCGGCAGCCTCCCCTGGTCCCGTAGCTCCAGGCAGTGCTGCAAAGCTGGCACCACGTGGGAGCAGCGCCATCCATGCTGGTGGGCTGGTGGCAGTGGCGGCCATCCTCTTGCTGGGCGCAGCCACTCCCTATTCAGGGGATGAGCTGATGAATCCACAAGAAACAGGCACGCCTCAGTACCCCTCTTGTCCCATTATAGGCAACGTGTATGGGCAGGCACCGAATGGTGAGCCTGCATTTGGAGTGTGTCCTGCCGGGGTACCCATGGAGAGCAGCGACAGGGATCCCTTCCCCCGCTGCGAGTCAGTCTTGACTTTACAGTGGCCAAAATTGCCATACCGAACATGGGCGGAGGCGGAGTTCTGCTCCCCTTCCCGCACACTCCTGCTGGGTCTGCACAGGGTGGCCATCCAGGACCAGTGCCAAAGGGCAGTGTGGCCCTGCACATCCCCGCTGAGTTTCCGGTGGTGGCAGAGGCGGCAGTAGCAGCCCTGGTGCCAAGCTCAAGCGGCAGGGCAAGCCGCAGGGGGGCCCTANAGTTCAGTGGTAGAACACCCTTTGGATGTGGGAGATCTGGGTTTGATTCCCAGCTGGATGCACAGACTGCAAAGATTTGAGTGAGAATGGACTGGGACTGTCTATTATTTGATGTTGAGTGCTGCTGAGCACAATGCAGATGGAAATAGAGTTCCATTGTTTGTGAAGAGAATTTATTGGAAAAAATTGTATGGGTGTTTTCTGCCTTTGGGTGGGGATACAACCTGTCCAGGGGGTAGTTATTTCCTGATGGGGAGAAGTCCCAGACATGTATGTTGGGCAATGTGGGAAGGTGGTAAGATCAAGTGTGTTCCACAGAAGAGTTTGATTTTGACTGAGAGTTTGAGTTCAAAGTATGTACAAGTTGCTGTTAGGTTTCTTTCAGATAGCTGACATCATCTGAAGAGTCCTGTTCGGTAAGAAGTAGAATTGTGTCCAGGATCTCAGTGACGGATTGGTTTGAAGAAAGCACCAGAAAGATGAATGATTTGGAGGGCACTATTTACTATATAGAGTCTGTTTCTAGTTAAATGAGCAGGAATTGTGGGATTGAATAAGGGATGGAATGTCCCAGGTTGGGAACTATAGGGTTAAAAAAAGTCCTCTAAAGACTAAAAGATTGTTATTCAATCCCATAATTCTGTTATCTCATCATAAACTCACAGTGAGGCCAGCTCATATTCCTTTCCTCCCCCTCCAGCCTTGTGTCAGGCAGGAGCTGCGTTATTGAGACAAACACGTAAGGAGCAGGCCTGGTTTGGGGCCTCCAGAGGCTGTGCTTAGGCCTCTTGAATGGCAGAGGCATGAGGGGGGAGGATTGGAGCACTGGGGATGATAGACTTAGTTTTGGGTTGGGGGAAAATTCAGGGGTTTCACTTATGGATTCTGTATCTGCTTTGTAATTTCTATCTGTAACACTCTCTCCAAATGTAATTCTGTTTTTTCTCCAATTCATTTGAGAGCTTCACTCTGTCAGCTCTTTAAACCCACGACACTATTATGAGGAATATCTTTGAAATTGAGCAAGACCCAAACTCATGATGAGGGTGAGAAAAATTGAAGTTTTCATTCTTTTTGTCCTTCAGTTGTGAAATTTATGCAAGCATCTCAGATTATGAAAGGATGAACAGATATGACAGCAGGGAAGATACATTCAAGTGCTTGTTAAAGACAAATCATCTGATGTTCTACGAAAGGCCAGAGCTGGTGAAAACTTTCCTGCAAAACTACCATCACTATGTGTACATGTGTGTTGAAAGCACAAAACACTGGAAGTACAAAATAATACTGCTTATAAACATGGATATGGTATGAATTCCTACTGATTTGGTTCTACAGACATCTATCCTCCCAACCTCTCACTAAAAACTGGATGCCAGGCACTTCAACACTAGTCAACATTTAATACTTTGTGCTAGAGGCACTATCTTCTTTAGTATCTTCTCATTTTTCTGGATCTGGGTCAGGCATCCTGTAGTAAAGGAACATGTACATGGACTTTCTTTAACAGAAAACTTCTCATACCAGAACAGCAGTGTATCTTGGGTGACTCTATTTTTCTTGGCTTTTGTTCCTAGACCTACTGCAGAGAACTTGCTGTGTAACTACCTGTTCCTTACAGATCTCTCAGTTGTCCAAATCTGTAAAGTTTGTACTGTAAATGCATTTTTGGAATTGGCTTAAGCCTGTGATGTAGAATCAGGCAGTAGAGCTCCATAGTGCTTCAATGTGGGTTTTTCTGATAACTGATGTGTTTTTTTGGTATTAGGCTGATCACTGAATCTTTTATTTCCTATATTACATTTAGATGAAGAAAAGACTTGTTCCAGGTCCAAGATATGCTTTCCATTTAATACTTCCTCCTCAAAATGCAGCTTGGATTTAGTAATTAAACAGTGCTACCCTGAAGAGTCAACAGACTGCCATGGACAACCCTCATTTTTTTTATAAACTCAGCTAAGGCAATCCAAGAAAGTGAATTTACATAAACAATAAAATGATTTTACTCTCTAAGTTCATAAATTCTGACAGTTTCACAAAAGACGACACTTGAGTTAAGAAGGTTTAACAACCCCACATAAAGGAAAAAACAGGCAGCATTCTGGAAATGACTAATGAAGTACTACAGCACAATTCTGCTAGTGGATGCTTCAGCTTGTGCTGCATAACTGAAGTGCAGCACCAGGGTATAAAAAATGCAGGAGCAATTTTTTTGTGAACAAGTGGCAGATCTAGCTTCTGGGTCTTTGATATTATCAATCCTATTCACTGAGTCTTGATATTGGTTAATTTCCTTGCTTAATAAGAAATACATGCAGTTTATTAATCACAGAATCATACAATGGTAGGAGTTAGAAGGGACCTCTGAAGATCCAACATCCCTGCCAAAGCAGGATCACCTAGAGCAGGCCATGCAAGGACATACCCATGCAGGTTTTGGGAATCTCTAGGGAATGAGACTCCACAAACTCTTTGGACAGCCTGGTACAGCGCTCCAGCATCCTCACAGTAAAAAAACAAACCAACAAAACTTTCCTTATGTTGAGGTGGAACTGTGAAAGACAGGTAAACATAGATTTTGCTTCCTCGCCTCATATCGCCATATGCTAAAACAATGTTTTGAAAGGCCTACGTTAACATTTCTGCAGAAGCTACATTCAGTTACGTGAGCCTTTTCTACTGGTTAGAAAAAGGTTTCTGCAAGTAGTATGGATCCATTTGGTGGTGGTACCTGTCTGAAGACATGCCTCTGTCCTGTGCATGACACAAATAATATTAAGGATTTTAACTGAAAGGTAGCAGATGCATTTAATTGCATCTCTTCTGTCTCATTTTGAATTTATCCAGTACATGTGTGGTCTAATCTAAAAGCAATCCAGATACTTCTACCAATGAGTGGAAGGGAATGATTTCTTAATGGCGATGTCTTCCTCTACACTAGGCTTAAACTTGTCATTCAAGATGGCATAACTTAAAGCTAAACAGCACCTGACAGATTAAGGAATTGTAGAATTGTTTCAGTTGGAGATGATCTGAGAGGCCTTTAAGTCCGACCATCAACCCAACACCACCATGGTGCCATGGTGCCATGTCTACACATTTTTTTAGTGTCTCCAGGGATGGTGGCTCTGCCACCTCCCTGGGTAGCCTCTTCCAATGCCTGACCACTCCTTCAGTAAAGGCCTTTTGGTGAATAACTTTTTTCTAATATCCAATCTAAACCTCCCCTAGCACAATTTTAGGCCATTTCCTCTCATCCTATCAACTGGTACTAGGGAGAAGAGACTGACCCCAGTCTCACTGCAACCTCCTTTCATGGAATTGTAAAAAGCAAGAAGGTCTCCTCTCAGTCTCCTCTTCTCCAGACTAAACAATCAGTTACCTCAGCCGCTCCTCATAAGACTTGTTCTCTAGGCCCTTCACCAGCTTCATTGCCCTTCTCTGGCCACACTCCAGCAATTCAATGTCCTTCCTTAGTAGACTGTAACATCAGGTAACTCCAACTTGGTTTCTGGAAAGATCACACATACTAATTTTCCATCTGATACTCATGGTACTGTTGGAAGAAACAAGAACTTAATGAAATACATCTTCAAGTCGAGAAAGCTGAGACTGAAGAAACATAATTATAATTTCGGCATTAGCTCCATACCAGAGACAAATTATATCCAGCAATGAGAAGGAAGCTAAACTGGTTCCCAAAACCTTCAAATCACATTCTCACCTCTGCCCTCATTTGTCATGTCAACTTTTAAGGAAAATCTTTGAAATTAGGATGATTTACAAAAACACTCAAAATTAAGTTGAAATCTGAGACTGACTGTGCTATACACTACAACTACAGAAGTATCTTCCCTGTTGATCATTTACTCTATTTGCTCTGTAATTTACTTCATGCCAATCTTTCCTTAAAGATTGCAAAACCTTAAAAGGGAAGAAGCAGGAAGAGTTATGGAAGCTTACTTGTGAACCAGACAGAGATTTCTCTTTCTTAATTTCCTTTTGTGGAATAAGTTCCTACAGGAATTGAGGGACAACATAGGTCTATGTATTTTCTGGGAGACACTATCCGTGCATTTTATTAAACAAATTTCTAGAAGTGCTTGAATTCTGTAAAGATTAGGGCAATTTAAGACAAGCCATCAGAGAAGCTGAACTGCCTAACCATTACAAAATTGTTTAAAAATGGTCTATGTATGCCTAACAAGGACAAACACTGGGGAGCAGACCTAAAGTAGATTCCAATGCCTAAAGTAATTTTTAAAACCAATGCCTAAAGTGATTTTTAAAGGCAGTTTATTCTGCCATACCTGCAAGAAGTATCTGTTCAGTGAAAGCAAATGACTCCAACTCAAAGATGGTTTGAAGCAAATCTGAGAGTATTTATTAAGAGACCAGAAATTCTAGTGTAATAGGAATTAAGTGTTCTTTTCAGCATATTTAGTTTAAAATTGTAATTTTTCTCCTATAAAAAATAAATCCATATTGCAAGACAGAATTGAAACTAGACAGAAGTTGGAGTATTTTTTATACAGCAACTTACTCAAATATAAAACTTCATCATAAACTGATGTACTCTTTATTTAAGAAACACCTTTAAGGGAAAATTAAGATTTTTTTAATGCTTTTCAATGTTGTGTTAAGATAGCCTTGATCACGAATCTTATTTTTATATAATCTGAAAAGTTAAAATCTATTTTTCAGTGTAAATATATTATTGTTTTAAATTTTTTCTTCCATAGAAACTTAGTTCTTACTTATGGCAACATAATTGGCTGGAAAGATGCCAGTTTGTCCTCCTATTCTTCCTTCCCACCAATCAAACTGGGAATCTGTTTTTGTCGTGACTGTGATTTTGTCTCCGGCTTTGAAAGTCAAGTCACCTGGCTGTTGTCCTTCGAATGAATAAAGTGCTGTCACTTCTACTGGGTTACTCCAAGAGTTACCTAAATTGAAAGAGATTAAATAAAATGGAAATTACTAAATTGCACATACAGTAAGTCCTTAAATAGAATATTCTCAAATCACAGTAAAAAGCAGTGACAAAGACACCAAAATAACTTAGCTGAGCATATAAACCCCGAAGAAAAATACTCTCGATTTCCCCTACATTATTAAGTAAAATTTGGATTCTAGCCTATCAGTACAGTTTAGCTAATAAAGTAGTATTCTATACAAAATAGAGATTTTTCTATATGCCTCATATGGTCAGGGACAGTGGGAACAAAAGTGGTGTATTGAAGAAAATTTGAGTGCTTCCTGACAGATTGCTGAACTAAACAGAACCCCTTCCAGGTTTTAATTTTGGTAGCTGTTCTTTGTGTCAATGTCTTAAAAGAAACTGCAAAACTGAAAGCAGGTATTTGATTTTTATTTTAAATCAATACTCAGGATATAAGACGTTGAAATATTAAATATCCACAGCATTTCCTTTCTCTTTCCAAAGGGCTTCCAGTGTCTAGGATTTTGGTGTATTTCACATGTTAAATAAAACACACAAAATGTGCTAGTAGAAAGAACTAATTATGGTTTGATGCACTGGGAGTGACTCGGCTTGCAGAGTGGTATTTTAAACCACATATACAAATGCTTTAATTTGCTTTCTACTAGTCTCATACGTAACTTTTTCTGCCCTTATTTGGGGTTGGATTCATGCCATAAGTCTTCTGAACCAGTTTTAAAATAATCTAAAGTCCTGGCTATCACTACCCAGCCTCCATTCTTGTTGACACTTTTTTTAGCCAATATTTCAGTGTTTACTACTATTGAACTTTTAATCTCAGTATCTTCAACTGACTAATAATTATGTTTGCTCTCAATGCCTTCAACTGTCAACTATATGAGGTAGTTGCATTTGTTTAGTGATCACTTAGGAAACAGTTAAATCTCTTGCATGAATGCATCTAAAAGTGAAAAATGGGTGGTGCAATGGAACACTAGTTAGGAGAAAATTATAAAGACATTTACACAGTCAGGTGGAGAGATTTCAGGATGCATTGCTCATATGGACAAGATGGCTGTACAGATTAAGGGCTTTTAGCATTAGCTGCACCTGATTGCTGCCAAAATTGTGTTGCAAAAGGGAAAAACCTTTTAATCTACACATTGTGTATACAGAGCTAGAAATGAAGATAAGAGAAGTGTTGATACAAATTCTTGGGGGTTTGGCAGTCTGTTGGCAATGCCTGATACATATAACTTTTCTTGTAGTTACTTCTATCACTTCAAAAGAAAGAGGAAAAATTATTTTATCCCAAGCCCCTCAAATACAAACTGTAACCACAAGACAACAGACAGAGGAGAAATTTAAAAGCATTTTCCAGCTTTATTCCTTGCAGGTATTTCATTACAATTCCTACTTAACTTTTCCTAGCAGCTCTTTCCCATACTGTAGTTTCATTTAATTACTCATAAAGATTCTAATCTCTGTGCTTTAATTCTCTATTTTGGGGGCATAAACTAGATAAAACACAGATTTATTGCCTTCGGATTGCGGCATCCCACACTTTGCATTTACATGGATCATTCTAACAAATAACTATCTTAAATGAATGTTATGAAATCTAACACATATTATAAGAAGGAGATATTTTGTGTTCTTCTTTCCTCATTTCAGTTTTATATGGAAGGGTTTTAAGTAAAATTGTGATAGTCAACATGCAGATTGCTGTTTAAATCTACTGAAACCACATTTGCAGCTCACACAAGATGGTGCTACAGTGCTACTACATACAGCATATGACACTGAAATCATTGAGATTTATGAGCATGCACACTGCAATAAAAACAAATTATATTGTGGAAAAATCTTTAATTAATAGTATCTGAATACACACAACACATTTCTACAAACACAGTGGTCAACATAGAAATATAGACATTGTGGCTGAAGATGAATTAGTGCAGCAGCCAGCATACATATTCAGTGATCTAGCATACACGGGTATGGCATATGCTGGGTAACAAACTGCTCTGACCACGATATTCTTTCATTTTTATTCATCTTTACACACCATAATTATCTGAACTTTTTGCCAAGGTCTACTGCTATGGCTTAAGGACTTAATGAGGTATATACTAGAGTGAATTTACAGCCTCTTGGGTGTGCTGCATTACCAGCCAGAGAATGATGAGTGTGATAAAACTATCTTTAATTTCAGTGCATTTACAGAGGAATGAAAGTATTCTCTAGGAGGCTGCTATAAAGCAGAGACACTGCCTACTTTTCTAGGAATCAGGTGAAGAGTGCCAGAGCTTTTCTTTGACTTTTAGGTCAACCCGCATAGACTGGCTACATACACACTAGTAAACACTCGCTGTTCAAAGAGAAAAGCCATATTCAAACTACCTACTTATTTCTATACTGGTGTAACTCCTAAATACCTATGAACTACCTGGGAAAGTGCTAGGTGAGAGTAACACCAAGGAACCTTCTAACAAAACAACCAGATATGACCAGGTGACCTGCCTGGTAGACATGGGGAAGGCTGTGGATGTAGTCTACCTGGACTTCAGCAAGGCTTTTGATGCTGTCTGCCATAGCAAACTCCTGGCCAAGCTGACAGCCCATGGCTTGGACAGGGGCACTCTGTGCTGGTTTAAGAACTGGCTGGATGGCCAGGCCCAGAGAGTGGTGGTGAATGGTGCCACATCCAGTTGGCAGCCAGTCACTAGTGGTGTGCCCTAGGGATCGGTGCTGGGCCCAGTCCTGTTTAATATCTTCAGTGATGATCTGGATGAGGGGATCAAGTCCACCATCAGTATGTTTGCAGACAACACCAAGCTGGGAGCATGTGTCAATCTGTTAGAGGGCAGGAGGACTCTGCAGAGGGACCTGGACAGGCTGGATAAATGGGCGCAGTCCAATACCATGAGTTTTAACAAGTCCAAGTGCTGGATTCTGCACTTTGGCCACAACAACCCCATGCAGCACTACAGGCTGGGGACAAAGTGGCTGGAGAGCAGCCAGGCAGAGAGGGACCTGGGGGCACTGGTCGACAGCCAATTGAACATGAGCCAGCAGTGTGCCCAGGTGGCCAAGAAGGCCAATGGCATCCTGGCCTGTATCAGGAATTGTGTGGCCAGCAGGACCAGGGAAGTCATTCTGCCCCTGTACTCAGCACTGGTTAGGCCACACCTTGAGTACTGTGTCCAGTTCTGGACCCCTAATTTAAGAAAGATGTTGAGGTGCTTGAATGTGTCCAGAGAATGGCAACACGGCTGGTGAGGGGGCTGGAGCACAGCCCTATGAGGAGAAGCTGAGGGAGCTGGGGTTGTTCAGCCTGGAGAAGAGGAATCTCAGAGGAAGACCTCATTGCTCTCTATAACTACCTGCAAGGAGGCTGTAGCCAGGTGGGGGTTGGTCTCTTCTCCCAAGCACCCAGAGAGAGAACAAGAAGACACAGTCTCAAACTGCACCAGGGCAGGTTTAGGCTGAATATTAGGAAGAAGTTCTTCATGGAAAGAGTGATTGCCCATTGGAATGGGTTGCCCGGGGAGGTGGTGGAGTCACCATCCCTGGAGGTGTTTAAAAGGAGGCTGGATGAGGCACCTAGTGCCATGGTTTAGTTAATTAGAAGAGTTAGGTGATAGGTTGGACTCAATGATCCTAGAGGTCTTTTCCAACCTGGTTAATTCTGTGTCTGTAATTCAGATAGGTAACTGAGTTAGAGTGCTTGGACCTGGGCCTTCACACTCTGTAACTTGCTAGCAGATGTAACCACTAGTTTCACATTCTAATATGAACCTCTAAAGCATTAGTAAACCCATAGTTTGATTTTAAGACTTTTTTATAGAGAACAGGCATGTTCTATCATTTTGATTTTAGCTTATACTGTCACACAAATTGAGTTGGAAGACATAATAGTACAGGCCAACTGTGGGTCCCAAGTTTAATTTTACTGGTATGGATATATTTATCACACTGCCACTGAATATCTGATGCTGAAGAGCTTGCATTCCTCAGTAAACTGTAAAGTGCTCCTTTCAGCCATTGACACAGCAATAAAAATTGAAATGAGTTTCATGTGCTTGAGGTTAGTGGTGAGACTGCTACACATTTGCTTTGCAAAATTCACTAATTGTCAGCAATTAGAGAGCCAGTATAATTTTGTGGGTCGTGTGTACCTTCAAGTAAACTAACACAGTAACTATTGCTGCTGCTTTTGAGTTCACCTAAACCATATGAAAGTGCTTGCAAAAAAGAGCCCACTCCATGGCCCTGGTTTCTTTTGAAGTTGAAAGGCCATAGCATTGTTTCTACTGGGATGCAGTGTATCACTTGAAAATGTGACAGCTTAGGTGGGTGTATAAAGAGTCTCTCTTAGTCAATTTCTGTGTGCAACCTTTTGGATGTGGCTATAGCTTTTGTTACGTAGAAGTCAATCTGAATGATTAACACATTCAGCATGGTAACTTCCACTTCATATTTTGTAAAGAAGTAGAGAGAAGTGATTGCAACTGTCACATGGGTCCAGAGGAGGGCCACGAAGATGATCAGAGGGCTGCAGCAGCTCTGCTATGAGGACAGACTGAAAAGAGTTGGGGCTCTTCAGCCTGGAGAAGAGAAGGCTTCAATGAGACCTTATAGTAGCCTTCCAGTATCTGAAGGGGGCCTACAGGAAGGATGGGGAGGGACTATTTACAAGGTCTTGTAATGACGGGACAAGGGGAAATGGGTTTAAACTGGCAGAGGGAAGATTTAGACTGGATGTTAGGAGGAAGTTCTTTCCAGTGAGGGTGGTGAGGCACTGGAACAGGTTGCCCAGGGAGGTTGTGGCTGCTCCCTCCCTGGAGGTGTTCAAGGCCAGGTTGGACGAGGCCTTGAGTGACCTGTGCTAGTGGGAGGTGTCCCTGCCTATGGCAGGGGGTTGGAACTAGATGATCCTTGAGGTCCCTTCCAACCTTACCATTCTATGATTCTATGAAACCTTAAAAGTAATTATGACCTCTTTAGGTATAGTTCACTGGATACTTTGTTATGCTTTATGGATGTAGAGGTTTAATGCAATTAATAGTCCCATGCTTTGATGATATTTACATTCCAAGGCTGTATCTTTCCTAAGTAGTTTCTAACAAGTACCATTTAGGTGATGTGAACTTTAGCTCAAAGCTCGGGCTCAGCCCCTGAAAGGTGATGCTGAGCTCATGCTCACAGTTAAGTCATGCATAAATTAAGTTAGATTAACTGAATTACCTGATTTACTATTCCATGATAATTAGAAAAAGCATATGTTATAAAGTTAAGATTCACTTATTGGACAATGCCTATTCTCAGGCTTTCTCATTCACTATGCCTTGTGATAAGCCTAAAGCAACAGAATCTTTGACAACTGGTCTTTTTCAAGACTTAAGATGTTAGTGAAATAAGGAAAAGTCAAAGAAAAGCCATACACTACAAACGGAAGAAGAGAGAAGTGATGTCATGGCTTTTATTCCTCATGAGGAGATAAAACATGAGTCAGTGGCAGGTGGGGAAAAGGGAGAAAGCTGAAGCATATTGTTGCATGTTACACATTGGGACTCTGCAGAAATTAAGTGTTCGGGTCCTGTATGGTAACAAAATATTGCATGTGCTAATGCCAACTCAAAAAAAAAGAAGAGTCTGCACAACTCTCATTCAAAAGAAAAAACAAGTAGCCCGTCTCTATCCTAAATACTAGAAATCACAAAAAGAATTTCAGTTCATGAATCACAGCAGCAGACAGATCAGTTCTTTCCAAACTAATGTGCTTCAATTTCCATTTCTCAACCTTTAATCTAAGAAGGGTTTTATTTCAGCTTCTAGAGACATATGCCTACTTACAAGTTTCATTTCAGTTGTTTCTGGGCAAATTGCAAGCCAAGTGTTTGTTCAATCTTACAAGTGAAATCTCAAATATCCCATCCACATTAAACTACTAATTTCCTTAATGGCTTTTCTAATTTTGTTTTTAAAATGTAGACTCACCTCAAAAACCCTCGGCATACACAAAACAACCACCTCAGATGTCACTGAACAGATGTCTGAAAAGGCCTACATATGCACAGTAGATTTGACATTTTATATCTACAGGTACTAATCTGCTATAATCAGATAAAAGCACAAACCTTTCTGTACAGATACTCGAAGTATGTTATTGATCCAATTAATCTCCAATAATGTTCCTCTAATCAAAGGTCAGGCAACATGATTTTCAGCAAATCGTACTCAGAACTACTAATCTCTTGCCTTAGCTGTTGTTTTGCCACTAACTATGGCTTGTTTTGGGTAAGTAAACCAACCCACTTGTCTTTTCCTACTTTCTGAAAAAAAGTCTTCTGAAGATTCTCAACGCTGAAATCTGAAAACATTTCCTTCTTCATAACTAAGAAAATGAGAATGGACTTTTTGGGGTAACTAAGCTTCACTGACATCCCCTGTAAACACCAATACAAATGCCTGTGTGCCATCAGTTATGCAATCCTGCTCCAAGAGGAAGGGCAGGCACCTCTTGCTTTGTCTATTCTACAATCACTTACAGGCAAATTAGTGTCCTATATCCAAGAGACCCGATGTCTGTCCCTCAGATAATTCTGAACAAGACATGTATCATCCCAGGAACTACACTCTTTAACATCTCTTGATGCTAAATGCACACCTCAGTCCTGGAAAGGAGTGCAAACCCAACTGTTATGCCCTCTTCCACTTGAACTAACTCAGCAAACCCCTCTTTTCTAAAGCTACACTTACATATATTACTTCAACTAGTGTGTTACAAAGCCCTCTAGTTGATTCCTGGAATAACTTAATAACTGTGTTCTCCATTAAGAGAGAGATGATGACTGGTAAAAAAAATAATCTGTATTTAATACTTGTTAAGACAGGACAAAGCAAAGCTAGCCACAGATGTTCCGTATAAGGTACAGTACCCTCGGTTTTGCTCCAAAGCCTCAACAGACAAGAAATTCATCATCAGCTGAAGGTATACAGACCTTATAACAGACTCAAAGAGTCAAGAAAAAGGCTCAAGTATTTTTTAACCTCTTCTACATGAGGTGGAAATGGGCCATCTCAATACAGCTTCCTGTGACTCTGTGATTCTGTAATTCGATGTCGCCAGCTTATGTCACTACTGAACAGTCTAGCAAACAAAGCTGGTGGTTTCATTGGTGGTTGAAACAGATCTGACTATATTTAAAGTTAAAGTTACTATGCAAATCACCCTCATTCAGTATGAAACATATTTCACTGGTTTTGAGTTTATGGCATACTAGGGAACATGCTGGATCATCATCTTCATCTGCTGATGGAATGCTTTCTATCTTTGTTTTGGCATACTCAGCTTTTGCATTAAAGAAGTGCCTTTTTTGTCAAGCATCTGTGGATGTATTTGATATTTAGGATATAAAAAACCCAGCCTCCTGCTTGCAAGAGTCAATTTCATAACAGTACTTTTGCTGATTACTTTTTGGATTTTTCTGCCTTTTCAAAAAAGTCTAAATTTTCTTTCAAACTGAGATAGCCAAATAGACTACAGAAATGTCAAGGCTTTTATTACATTCAAGACTACATTAATGCAAATAATGCCTGTGCTGAAATGATACTGCAAAAGCTCAGATGCAATGCTAAGCATAAATTTCATGTTCTGAAAAGTACAGTAACGAGAACTGAACATTGTTTTATATAGGTCAAACTGACCATTAAGGAACAATTTATGATGCTGACAAGCTTCTCCATGATTCCTCTACATGTCCAGAGTTAACATCTCAACCGGGATACATTTTCTGCATTTTGCTTCTCAAGTCCCAGTACTGTCAAATTCGAAGTCCTACTAATGTGTTATTGGCAGGTGAGCTAGTTGACTTGATGCAAGTCTTAGCTTTCACCCTAGTCTGGGAAACAAACTACCGCCTCAGAAAAACAAAAGGTAGTAAACTCAACTTAATTCTATAAAGTTTCTGCCAGTTATTTAGGGCAATGTTTTGCAAAATATTGATTGAAATTTTTTTTTCAGCCTTGCATGGAGAAAGTCTTCTCTGCACTGAGTAAAAAAAGGTTAAACATAATAGAAGTATTTTGTATGAGATACACAAAATAATATTATTGTACAGATTATTGAAGTGCTGTTGACAATCCTCATCGCCAATGTTTTTAAGTGGGTGAAGAACAGGGTGACCAAGAACAGAAAGCCTATTTTCAAGAGGAAATGAAAATGAGCTTCACAGAATAAAACTGAGATAAAAGAGGTTACTACTACCAGACAAAAGAATAAGACAAAAATGCATGAGACAAAACTGATTTAGATGAAAACCTAAAAGAAGTTGCAAATAAAAAAAACCCAACAACAACAAAAAAAAAAAAAACAAAAAACAAACCCAACCCCAGAAACAGCTGTTAAAAATGCTGGTATCTCCTAACTATTTTAATAGAAAGTTTAGCACTTGATAACCTATTTATATTACATTTACACTAGCGATATATACAAAAGTCTTGTCAACTTGTTGGGTTAAGAAGCCCAGAGGCTGTTGGAATTTATGCTAGGATCTATTCTTGCCACAATTACTTGTTCTCATTGCTGTATGTTACTCTACAATCAGTACAGTCATTTACTTTGCCTATACCATGGGCTCCATCAGCCTAGAACTTCAAGAAGTATTCAAATGATGTTCCTTTCCTCTGTAAAATAGTGGCCCAAGCAATTGTACTTCCACTTACAGTATCCCACAGCCCAATCCTGTATCATTTGTTCACAGTGCAAACTGGTAGAAGAAGGGCAGATACTCCTACATCAGCACAGAACAGTTTCAGTAAGAGTTAGAAACAAACCCATACATGAGAGCCTAAACTAATCAGTGCAAACTCTGCAACTTGCAGCATCCACCCTTTCATGAGGATGAAGTGTCTTGGACTGTCACCCAAACTGTTGGCATTATGCTTCCCAAGCTTGCACAGCCAATCATTGCGGAATGTTCATTACATCAGCCTGGCTAAAAAGGACACGGTTATGATAAAGTGCATGAAATGAAACAGCAAATAGTTCTGCAACCATCAGGTACAATTAAAGTATGGAATTGACAGCATTCTTCATACTTTTATGAATGAGATGCAATGCTATCTACCCTTTCAGTTCAAGTGAAATATTGGATGCGTAGACACTCCTTCAAATAAAAAGCTTATAGTAACCACACTTCTGGGGCAAAACCAAACAAACAAGCAAACACCCTTAGTTTAATATGAGGAAACTCTGGCATGCAGATGGGATTTAGGCACTAACTCCAAACAGTCCAATAAACATGAAGGCAGATTTTTTCCCCCAATGATAACTCCAAATTTTCTCTGCTGCTCCATACTTAACTGTACCACTACTCATTCTTCCTCGTACTTCTGTAGTAGCTGACAAATGGCAGAATTGGTGAAAGGAGTAGGGAAGATGCAGCCTGAACCTTATGGCAAGGATAATACAGGAAACTGTACCAGAGCAAGTTTTTCCCTTCTACTTTCCCTTAGAGTTTTCCATTTCCTTTTTACTAATATTCTTTAGACATTTTTCTTGTTAAATATAGTAAAAGATCTATTAAGAGCACAAAATACACATCTCTACTTGGAAAGGCAGGAGTGCAAGGCTCACAGCATATGAACAAATTAATACTACCTCACTTCCTTTCCATGTGAGCAGAGGTCACTTCCTGTTGAACTTCTTAAAGAAACAAAAACCTAGGAAAAAAGTATGTTAAGGTTGCCTAATATGGCAATAGAATCACTAATGAGAAAGATAAATCCAATGGAATATAACTAGAGAATCCTCATTGAAATCTTTGCCCAGATCTTCTCATGAACAGGTAAGAAATTTCCTGAAACTGTTTTTTAAAGAAGCATTATTATACCATTTCTAGAATAGTTACTTGTGCTACTAGTTTAGTTTATATTAGTGCTTGCCTTATTGACTTATTTTTGTAGGCCTCCTATTTCTTGATAGTTTCCTATGTTTAGGAACTGACATTTTTTTCCAGAAGCTGTGAATGACTTTCTTGGTTCCACCAGCAATATCCAGCTGGCTGATCTGTATGATCTAATGCTGAACAGCCAAAGTAGATGGAGGACCTCAGGTCCCTCCATAACAGAGAACACATCATTTTTTGGGAAACCATGGCATTTAATTTTACTGCTCATAAAAAAAAAAATATTTAAAGTGGTTGCTCCATCAGGGTAAAAATGAGTGAATTCCTGAAGAAAGAAAATTATTACCAGAGTTTTACATTCCCACTTGGTTACTGCAAAACAATCTCCATTTCTTAGGTCAGCGTTAGCATTCATCTCAAGTCAATCAAGCATAGGGCATTTTGCTGCAGTCTGGGTAGAATTCCTGTGTATCTATCACTTCCTTGAGGTACTTAAAACTCCTGCTTGCCTTCTATTAGTATTAAATGAAGCAGAGGCTCCTATATTCCCAAAGGCTTTTCCAGATAGACAGATAGGAAAGCAATTAAAATGTGCCTTTGTCCTACTACTTGAACAATACAAAAAGAAAATACTATATAATGCACTACACAGCTCTGAAACAGTTTTTAATACACATATTTCAAATATATGCTACAAAGGCTTCAGACAAATGACTTTAACCTATACCATTTAACATTTGTATATTAACATGAAGAATTTCACACTTTAACTGCAGTGAATCAGAATCATTACCTTAATGGTGCTTTACACTTAAAAAATAAGCACAGGTTGCACCAAGATTTTGGTATGACATAGCTCTAACTTCCTAATTTTTATTGCAAGCCATTAAAAAATGTTAAGGAAAAAGTACAATTCCCCACATTAGTATATCTGGTTCATATTTAGCATCACAGCTCTCTGATAATGCACGCATACAGCAGAATGACCCCGATTTCATCGTAGCATGTCTGACCTCAATCTCTCTGTGCCTTGTTGTATTTTGAGTTAGCTGATTATATGTAGCAAGATATTTGTTTCAGTATGACCAGTGAAGTCCTGCATGCTTACATATTTTCCTCTCAGCTTGCCACAACATAAGCCATAAGCAGCTTGATTATCTGACTTACTACATTCACAATGGTAATAGTACCATCCTAGTAAAAAAGTGAATCAGGGATAAAAATAGTCTTAAAAATAATTTCCTGGGATTTCCTGGGTTTGGTTAGTATTAAGAAAGAGCTCATAACAGCAAGAAAATTAATACTGGAAGGGATCACCATATGGATGTTTTATTCTTCCGGTAACTAAATATAAACATGCCACAAGCCACAAAAATAGACCAAGCTTAGCTAAAACTCTTAAAAACAAACAAACAAAAAGTGATTTAGTTACTTTCCAGGGGGTTAAACTTCACATTTACTAAATCAGCAGACAATGTCATGGAGTTTTATGATAGACATGTCACACTTTGTAAAATTTTTCTAAGACTAACATCTGTCACACTGAGCTGTCTTATTGCTTTCACAGTTTATAATCTGCCAGAGTTCCTCCTCAAATTATAATATGGAAGAGATTACTGCACAGCTTAACGAGGGTTCTTGCCTATGATGTGAAACAGTCCTATCTGATCCTACAGCAAATCTCTGTCTCTCCTGGAAGCAATTCATGAACTGAAGAAATGAAAAGTGGTTTGCTGGTTTTTTTTTTTAGTTCCAAATACACAGCACACATTTATAGAACCTAAAGGAATACACACATATCTTATCTGCTTTTGTTGTTTTAGTTATTTTATCCAGTTTTTGGTTAATTACTGAAATTGGTACTTTTCTATTCACCATAAGAAACGACTACTCCACCTGCCCATGAAAACACACAGAGGGACAACAATTTAATTAACCAGTTGACTTCCTTATCTGCAAGCAATGACTAACAGCACAGAAATATCACAGGAAAATATGGGAAATTCAACTGAAAGAACAACTTCCTTTATCAGTGCCCTGACAGGCAGAGCAGATTATTCATCTCCAAGTTCTCATATTCCCATTAATGAATACACTTTTCAAAGTGTACAGTCCATGAAAATGACCCAGGGGCAACATTTCTGAAGTATCAGTGTCAGTGACAGAAATAAATCATGTTTCCATGGATGATTCCATTGCCAGTTCAAAAGCAAAATGCCTTTTTCACCCTCACTGTGAACCACAGTCTTCATCTATCCTTAAAACCAAAAGGTTTTACGATTCCTTTTCCCTTCTATGTCTATGCAGATAGAGTGTGATCAGTATTATCTTACAGGGTAGTAGCTCTAAAGATAACTTTAAGTCTGAATTGAACTACAGAAGGGGCATGCAAGTAAAACAAGAAACATGAGGTGAAGTCACTAAAAATTATGCTGTGACCCTGCAAGAACTGTAAAAATACCTATTTAAAAAACCTTTTCTCTTGGAAGCAGCCTATGGTATCTTAGACCATATAATTCCATTGGCTTAGTTAACACTTGCATTTTTAACTGATCATACCCTCCCCCCCTATATTGTACTGACAACAATTTTTATACAGACTCTTAAGTTTCCCTGAAAAAATACATTTCAGGATACATGAAAAACTGTTTTGGAATTTTCACAGGAAACAGATTTTCACAGATCTACTGAACCATCTGGCATTCATAGATTACTGAAACATCGAGATCATCTCTGAAATTATAGAGAACTGGGCCAGACTCAATTCTTGAAGAACCCAAAGCATGAAAAGCTGCATCCCTGAGAGGGATTTAGTAATCACAAACCAAGTTTACAACAACCTCACAGTGCCACCTAATCAAAAAGGGTTAATACTGTCTCATTGTTTCTCTATATTAAAACAACTATGTAAGAACGTTGAAATAAATTAAAAAAAAAAAATAATAAAAGAGGACTGGCATTTAGTCCCAATTGATTATGGCTTTTAGGAGCCCAAATCTCATTGATCTCAGTGGGCTCACATCTCAAACTTCACTATTTGTAGTACTATTTAAAACTGAAAGACAAAATGATTTGTGACAAAGAGGTCACCAAACTGTTTAATGATCAAAAGAAAGATCAAGGAAGATAAAAATGTGTTTGATTACTGCACAGGTGTCTCAAAGGGAACAATAGGGGGAACAAAAAAAACCATCTGGGTTGTGGAAAAGCTGCAGACAAATTAATATGGGAAAGTGTGCATTTTTAATAAGAAGGTGGAGAAATCACTCAAATCCTCAGTGAAGGAAGGAAAGCTTGTTTCAGCTCATGTGCCTCTGTGTCTTCATCAGCAGACCTGATATACTACTTTCAGACTTCAAATATATGCCTAACAGTGCAATAACAATCTGTTAATATTGTCATCTCACTTTCAAAGTGAAAAGTTTCTGCTGAAAGGAAATAGTTATTATTCAATTTTAATTTTTTAAGTGTTACTGTAATCGAGTTTGCGTGTGATGCTTTTATGGACAATAGTCTTAATAGTGCAATGTCTCAAGATAAAATTAAGTTTTAAAATATTTACTTGAAGTACTTGCGAAACATTAAGAAAGCCTTTCTGAGAGAAACATAAAAAAAATCTCCTTAAAACACTTAGGCTTTGCAGGCACAAGTTAAGCAAATCATGTGACTGCTTAAAAGCTGTAAGCAGCATGATTACTGCTTCAAACTATGACAAAAATGCCTACATTGTTATAAAATACCTCTGCTTTTGTGTTTACAATGAGCATTTTGACTTACAGTATTGTATCCATAGACCTCTTGTTCATAAAGATTGCTTAAAAGGGAATGTACTGCTGAGCAGAGGCAGAATGAAACACTAAGCAAAAATATATTTTTGAGGCCAGAGAACCCAAGTCCACATGATTTTTAATAACTGTGAATGCATAGTGACATAACAGTGTTTGGAAGGAAAAGAGTTTTTGCATTTTGAGCTGCATCCCTGCCTCAAGTCTGTTTCCTGATTGTTTCAGAATCTTGGCAATTTTACGTGATTCTTTTCCAAGCCTGAGCCAGTGCTTTGCTGGTTAGCTGAGCTGATGAAAGTGAAAAAATACCTGAGCTCTGATTATGAATGAATTATCTGTTAACAATTCATTTCTCAACAATGTTCATTTAAACCAGCTCCTGTTTTTAACCACCAGATTACTACTCCTCCTTCTAGCAGTTCAGTTGGGAAATCACATCACTGCAACGTTTCAGAATTGCACAGCATTCAGCAAACTGTTACAGGAGGACAAACAGGTAAGTCAAAAAAACACTTTTCTACATTTTTGGTTGTTTGCTGCTCCATGGCAGAAACCCAAGTGGAAATAACTAGAAATAACACTAATGAATTACTAGTATCTGGGATCAGATATTCTAGTGTGATAAACTATAAACCTAATGTATCTAAAAGAAAAAAGTCTTAATATAAGAAACTTCTCCTGAGTTTATAATGCCCAAGTAAGTCCACTAAAGAACCATAGGTCATTTATATTACAGATGTGGTAGAGAACTCTGCAGAAACCTCCTATAAAGCAAAGCTACATTGTGGTAATAAAGCTTGAAGGACTAGTCAGTCCTTTTATTAGCTTGTACAACATGAAGAGGACAAGTAACTAAATGAAGCTGCAATTCCTAATTCTGGTAAGGCACGAACTCTCATAAGCAAATCCAATTTCTGTATTTGAACAGGTCTCCAGAAAAATCTCTACCGTCAAAACTCCTCATTTCACTGAATCACAATAACTGTATCAGCTATTATTTCTTTTTCAGAACTGCAGAAGGTCTCCGCAAATTAATTTTTTTAATAAAAACTGTGGATTTTCAAGTTTCTAGAAACTTTTTGAAGTATTACTGAGCCTCATTTTACAACTAAATGCTTTATCCTAAGCATTATTCAGTTACATGAAAACAACCTACTTGCATCTGAGTTGAAGTATCACATTATCAGTTGAGAAAAACATGTTTTTCATTTAACATTCTTCTTGCATTTGAAACAGGTTATATTACATTACCTATCTAGATAATTCAGGCCCACATAAAATAATTAAAATGTTTCATCTACCAAACTCTTCTTTCATCTAAGGAGAATTAATGTTTCAATCTTTCCACTACTTCTCTAACTGTTGCAAAACCAAAGCCTTGTAACACAATGCCAACTTCTCTTCTCCCTGCCTAAAAGCAAGTCCTTACTACTAGCAACCCAGGCGAGCTCATTGTTCAACATCAAAACCCCGGTTCCAGCCATCATACCTACAACACAGCTTCTAAAGATTAGTTTAATGCACTCTTCTGTTAGTTAGCTAATTTTTTTTTAAAGGTAAAAAGACACTAAAAATGTTGAATGTTTTTTTCAGATGGCTGTAGAACATCCGTTGTACCAACTAATCCTGCAATAAAGACTGGCTAGTACAAGCTATAGCTGTCAGGCAGCTCTGTTGAAATCATCTGGACTATGAACAGGCAGGAAGAGATTACTGACAGGATGTATGCCCTTAAGGCTCCTTCTATTCTATCACCCAGCATTAACACATCCTTCGTTACTGATGTGACAAGGACTACAACTCTCTTCCAGCCTCCCATCAACATAGGCTACAGTATTGACACACTCAGGGGAACTGACTTCAACCTTAACTTTCCCCTCTGATAAGAACAATTCTTTAGCCTTCAGAAACACATAATAAGTACTTCTGTGGATTCAGAGATCATTTGAACTGTTACCTATGGAAATACGATCTGAAACAGAAAGTAAAATATACCATGCAAAGCTTGCAAGGTACACAAAAAATTACCGTGAGGCAACATTTCTTGCAAGAAGCGTCATTTACACAATATCCTACTGCCTCTTGCACTCCAAAGATAAGTTTGTGTAGAAATCATCAGAAATCCTCAGTTGTAGACTGGTTAAGACTATATTTTGATTTCAAAGAATTGTCAAAGTCATCAGTAGATGGCTCTAGAAGATTTTTACCTTGTCACTTGCACCAGAAAGGAAGAACACTGCCTTTAATACAGGAAACACATGTTCAAGTGTTCCCTACTGCTTTAGAAGCCTCTTTTCAGTTGGTCAGGGCTTTTTTAAGACTGGGAAAGCCTAGTTTTAAGGGCCAGATGTTGACTTCTATCAAGTACATATTACTAGATTCATCACTCTTTTCCTGTTTGTAAAAGTCCAACAGCAAAATAGCAAATTTCGAGTCTCTGATCTGCAGAAGTCACACCAACAGCTCAGCTAAAGAATCTTGTCCCCTCAACGGGCATGCATATTAACAGTACGTATGAAGAGAAGCTACGAAGGTGAATGTAAAGACACACATGATTTATCTTAATTTTTAATTAAAATTACCTGAACCAAGAAATTAAAAATACACTTGTGATTTTGGCCTTCAAAGCAAGTGAAAGGAGAGTTTAATTCCTGTGTTACATCAAAGTACTGACTCCGCCTAAAAATCTTTTCCCTGTGATTTATTATCAAGTTTGATTTTAGCTCCATTTTCAAAAGTAAAGAATTATGTTTTGTTTCATTTTATTTGCAAGTCGTGCATGTGATATGTGAAAGTGTGCGCACATATTCACACATAAATATGCCACACAGAGTGTCCTAATCTTGATTCTAGCATGGACAATATGATCCTGTCCAATGGGCAACGTATTTCATGAGAAATAACTTCACTAACTTCAAAACATCTGCTAGTTTTTTACTTCTTTCAAGATGAGACTCCTGGTGAGAGACCATACTACAGCAGCCAAACAAACATAACCGTAATGACATATATTATATACATTATATATATATATATATATATTTTTTTTTTTTCTTACAAGTTTCCAGATTTGGGCCTCACAGTTCAAGAGTTACATTGCAAATAGTACAGAGTAAGATTCTCCCATTAGAGTTGAAACTGCTTTAAACTTTAGAGAATCAGGATAGAAAACCAACCAAATAGTATCTTAGTAGTATAATGCAGAGTTATCTTAACTCAGTATAAAACCCTGAAGGACTGTAACTACAAGAGAAATCTGTGTTTATGCCAGCATAATCAGATATGACCTGTGGAAACACTTTTTAATTAAAAGAGGAGTTACAGTACCTTGCATAAGGACTTGGACACAAGCTTGTTATATCAGCTTTCTTTATTGCTTCACTTATGTGGTAATGTAAAACAGCTTAACTACTTTCAGTACATTTCCAAGCTCACTGAATAAAGCAAAATAATTTTTTGCTGTTCAGAAAAGAACACTTGCTGGAAGATAAAGCCAGGGAGTAAGACTCACATTTACAAAACACCTTCAGGCATACAAGACCCGAATCTCATTTTAACACACAGACAATAAAGCAAGCTATGCATGTCCAGATATTGTTAGATGTCTTCCAAAGCACTCCTAAGATTCCTGCATTAATAAAATGTGGAAGCTCAGTACTTACCCCCAGAAGCATAATCATTTGGAAGTTCAGGGTAAAGCTTGTTGGTACTGTTTTTGGCTGAAAGGGAAAATAAAGTAGTAAGCTGTTGTTGTGGAAGGTCAATAGGCCTAAAACATGTCCTAGCTCGCCCACCCTTCTGCTGATGGGGGAAGCAAGGGTGAGAGGAAAACAAAGGCTTGGTGCCATTATAACAGGTACCCACAAGTGTTTATGTACTTGTTAGTGTCTTGCCCAAGTAAGGGTAAGCAAACCCTAATATTTCACCTAATATAGTCAGTTTTGGCAAAGTGCTGTTTTGATTGGTGAATCTCTGTGGCCAAAGGAGCCATTACACTCAGACAAATAATATAAATGGAGCTAAGTTGCAAGCAGTGTGCTTTGCTCTGATAATATGCTCTGCCAGCTACATAATAACAAGCCCTGATGTTTGGGCTTGAACTACCTGGAAACTTGCTGTGCCTCAAGTTTGCCAGGAGAAGGCATTAAATGCCTCACAACATGGCGAGAAGTGCCGCTGACATCGTGCTCTCTGCACATTTGCAAGACATCCTGCCCGCACCTATGCAAACCTCCGTGCCAAGTCTGGAGTCAAAGAGGAACCAGGATAAGGTCAGAAATGGTCTATCTCTTTCCCAACACCCTGTTGAGCCTGGGAAGATACAGAAGCCTCAATAGCTATTAAGACACCAAACTCCCTTCAAGTGTTTGGGTACTGTCTGGAAACTATAATTCAGTCCCAGGAATCCCAAGATAATATTTTGTGAGTAAATATTCAAAAACCTCCCTGTAATTAAATACAAGCACCTTCTGCCTTAAGCAGAAAGAAGCTTCTTGAGTCCCTTTAGTGTACAAGCGGTATATTGACTGCAAGATCCTCTTTCCAATTTCAAAGAGTTGAATTAATGTTTGTTATATTGTTGCTAGTTATTTCCTAAGTGTTCCAGACTCCCTGTTTTTCCCTTTGTGTAATACTTTTCACAACTGTGCAAAGAACCTATTATTGAAAATTATGGTATGTGGTGAGATTCCTGAATGTCAAAATTAATAAACTATATTAATTTTGGAATAAATCCTGCCCATACCGTTACGGCTGTATGATATACCTATATATATATATATTGTTGTATTTCATATACTGCATTTTGAATACATGTTCAACAGATTGTGGTTATCAAAGGAGTAATACAGAAGCAACAAGGACTTTACCTTACATCCTTGTCGAAAGAAATAAATCAAGTTAACAACCCAAGTTGCACAGTAAAGCCTCACTTTCAATGATAGCACTTTGGCAGACGTACAAAGCCAAAACTCTGTTCTACTGTAAAATCTCCATATATTGAAAGATAACAGCAACCTAAATCAGAAACAAAGTTTTCTAGAAATCAAATGTTTCTAGAAGTAGGACCAGCAGTTTCTAGCAGGGCTGTTATTTCTACTAAGAAGTTTCATTGTACCAAGTGAAAGCTTCCTCTGAACTTTCGCATGCTGCTGTACTATACAAACACTATTTCTATAGCAAATATGTCAGAGAGAAAAGACTCTTTATTGCTCATGGCAACATCCCAACATGTTTTCAGTGTTTGTCCAAGAAAGAGAGGTAACAACAAACTGTTACAGAGGCAGCTACTACTATAGAAATTGTATGACATCCATTAACATTGTAATTTTATACAAAGAATTTGTAATAATTATCAAAACGCTTTTAACCTGGTGGTGTGGGTCTCGCAGTGGGTTTAGGTGGCTCTGGTCTTGATGATGGTCTAGCTGGTGGGTCATTTACCTAAAATGTACACATTTTTATTAAAATTTGCACTGCACCTGGAAGTAGATTGTCATTTTGAGTCTGGAAATATGTCAAGTTATACTGAAAAAAACAATAAATCACCCTTTCTCCACTGCACTTCTACATACCCCAGAAGCACACCAAAGAACTAGTGATATACACATGACTATAACGTAATTCACCAGGGGATTAACAAAGATGAAAGTAAATTATTATCTATCAATAACATCACCTTCTACAAGAAAACATCTTGCACAGTCTTAGAATTATATTGTAAATGTGATTGTTTAAATGAAAGACAGAAAAAGTAGGAAAATTAAGAGTATACACATCGAACCTGGTATGTTCATTATTTGCAGATAGCCTTGATTAACAGTAGTTCAACAAAATTTTGAATCATCTCAGATTTGATTATGAACTGTTATAAAAACACAAGGATATAATTTGCTATTCTAGGGGATGCAAAGCAAAAACAGCACCATTCTTGTCCACAAGAGGCTACCAGGGCAATACTTGAATGAATGTATTACTCATATCTAGTATCTGCAATGTGTTACACCTTTAAGGATCCAATTGAGAAGTTAAGAATTCCACAACAACCATCAACATCACCTCTGACTAGGAACAGAAAAAGCTTATGTAAAAAAAGAGGTACACAAACCCTTCTCTGATCCCTTACAGCTTTTCCTGGATTATTTTTTTGCTCTTCATTTTCATATACTTCAGTGAAGGATGCTAGAGTTTCATACAGATCTTCTGCTTGAGCAGGAAAAGGCACGTCACCAAGCAAGATGGCACTAGCACGAATATCTTGCCCATAAAACCTGACATAAAAGACAAGATGCCAGGTATTTGATCATTACATTTCATTGTCTACGTAAATTCATTTTGTGCAAATGTTCTACCCCTCATCCCTAGCCCTTCAACTCTCCCACTGATCATCTAGAGAGGAATGACAGAACTAGTTCAACACTGCAAATCTGGAATGACAAGTAACTGTAGCAAATTTGGATATCTAAATCTACCATCTTATTTCAAAATGTCCTTCACCAGTAGTATTTTGTTCCTGGTCACGTGCTATGCATCAGCTAGATCATTTAAAAGCCAAGAACACAGCAAACTGAATAAAGGAATTTTTTTCAAAAATCTTGTAACAAATTCCTTAATGATGCCAGAAAATTCCTGAATGGAAACACTGGAACCTCACTTTTTTGAGTAGCTGGTGGTGAAGACTGTGAAGCTGGTTGAATACCCACAGCCCATGGAGGTTAATGGTGGAGCAGATAAATGCCTGCAGCCCATGAAGGACTCAAACAGTGGAACAGCTGGATGCCCAAAGGAGGCTGTGACCCTGTGGGAAGCTGACACTGGAGCAGCTTCTTGGGAGGACCTATGGACCTGTGGAAGGAATTCCACAAAGCAGCATGTTTTATGCCACAGCCTCACAGAGGACCCATGTTAGATCAGTCCCTTCCTGAAGGACTGGACCTCACTGGAAAGGACCCACATTGGGGCAGTTCATGAAGAACTGCAGCCTATGGAAAGGACACATGTTGGAGAAGTTAATGAAGGACTGTCTCCCATGGGAGGGATTGCATGCTGGAGCAGGGCAAGACTGTGAAGAGGAAGTAGTGGCAGAGACAAAGTGTTATGAACTGACCACAACCCCCTTCTCGCCATCTTCCCACATCACTCGAGTGGAGGAAATACAGATGTTGGGAGAGAAGTTGAGCCCAGGAAGATGCAGGGGTGAGAGAAAATGTTTTATTTTAGATTTGTTCCTATTTCTCATTATCTTACTCTCTTATTGATTGGCAATAAATTAAATTTCCCCATCTAGAGTGGTTTATTTGCCTGAGACTGTAATTGCCAAGTGCTCTCCCAGCCTTTATTTCAACCCACGGGCTTGTTGTCACCTTTTTTCTCCTCTCATCCTGTTAAGGAGGCGGAGTGACAGAGGAGCTTCGTTGACACCTGGTGGCTAGCCAAGGTTAACTTGCCACAAGTATTTAATCTCTAAATGTTCAGCAGCACCTCAAGATCATTGAAAGGTATCTAAACTGAAGGAGTTCTTGCTCCTCAAGGAACTCTATACTCAGCAGTCAGAAAACTATGCTCTCAGAAAACACTTTTTTTCCTAAATTAATGTGTTCTAGTTCATTATGTCTATTTGCTTTCACTGTATCTTCCAGATTCGATGTGAACTTACTTGCGATTTGTTTCTTTCCTTTCAATTAAACAGGTTCCTTCCAGAGATACACCTGCAAACAGTCCTCGAGATTTGCAGTATGTATAGACAGCAGCAGAACTTCTCAGGGCAACATCTCCTTCCAGGTTTCTAGAGGGAAAAGCTTTGGCTGACAACCTTCAAACATCTTAGCAATATGCACAGCAATCGTCTTTTTATTTTAATCCCATAAAAAAATCAGCACTTTGTTGTTACAACCCCCACTAAATGAATTCCTTATACCATCTTATCTTTCAAAGTAATCTATCTTAACTACTTAGGGTTTAAAAGTAATTATTTGGTTTATTTTTTATTTACTGTCAGGCAGGTCTGTGATGACAGAAACCACAGAATTCAGTCAGGTACTGCAGCACTTGTGCTCTTCATTGAGCCTAGCCAAGCATTCTACTGCATAGAGAGAACAAATCTCAGAACACTTTCCTTCTACCAATAAACATCTTTATCAGGAAAGAAAAAGACCTGAGAAATAATGTAACAAGTCACAAGCAACATAACAAGAACAATATGGTCCAGTCAACATCCAGGTTGCCCAGGTTGTTTTGGAACATATCAAAAGAAGCCACACCAGTGTTTATAGAGAGCTTTAAAAGCTATGTCCCATATTTTATTCTTCTCTATATTTAAATCTACCCCATATTAGCCAAGTGTTCTACTCACCTTCCCAAAGGTCCAATTGCCACAGTAAGATTCCCTCCAAGTGTAAGATTCCCTCCTTTGGCAAAAGCTTCTACTGCTCTTTCATGATTCAGTATTATCACTAAGTCTGAAACCTATAAAATATGACATAAAAGTAGTGTGCTTTTTAAGAAGTTAGAACAGCACAAGAGACACATCTTCCATTTAGAGGGAAAAGAAGTGGGAGTACTGAAAATATTCCCCTCCACAAATGAAAACCAGATTTAGCAAGATTTTAATTCAAGTGAGGATCTCTCATCCTCTCAGAGAATTACTTTCTTTCTTGGAAAGGATTCCTTTGAAAAAGTTTTCATAACAAAGTTTATTCTTTTTTTGCAAATTATTTCACTTACTTTTAAAATAAAATTTCACTGCTTTTTTTCTTTATTTTTTCCAAATGCTGATATGGTCAGTATGCAATAGACAATAACTGTAACAGGACCATCTATGGCTGTTTCTATGGCTTTTTAAGGGCTTTGGGTTTTTTTTATAGCCATTTTCAAACGTGAAGAGACATCACCTTAAGAAAATAATTTTGGTCCTTCCATAATTGTATTAACATCACAAAAGAAGACGGTAAATAAAAATCATAGTCCAGAGAATAAATAGCAAAAAAGGATACTGGTTTTCTTGTTAATGATAGAATTTTATTGACTTGACAGGAAAAAATGGTGTTTAATATACATAAAAAATGTATGCATATGAAATAACATTTAACTTTTAACACTTTGATATGCAGCCAGTTTCTTGAAGAAATTATTATACCAACTAACGGAAGAGCTAACAAAGTAGTTATGAAAGACTCAAACATAAAATGGGGGGGGGAATAAAAAAAAGACTGTTTTCCTAGAATGTGACAAATTGTGTGTAGCAAAGAACTTTAACTACTAAAGTTGATGCCTATTACCATCAGCACTGTAAAATTGCAACTCTCTTTGATTTAGCAAATTTCAATAGAAGTCTCCTACAACTTTTTTTCCCCCCAAACTAGAAAGCGTTTTACAAAAGGAAAAAACTCAAACACATGCATGATTCTACAAAGATCACTCCAGCTTAAATGGAAGATCAGTAAAGAAAGATCAGTAAACACACATCTTAATTGAAAAAAATCAGTAAAGACACCAAACACTACAGCAGTACCAGCCTGTTTAACAGAGCAGATTGCACTTCTGTACCTTACTGCAATGGACTACCTTTTCAAACAGATTATCTTGACTAGCCAAGGACTAGTGCCTGATCTTTCATCTGACAGATTTGACTGAAAGTCAGGTTCAGAACAAACTTTCAACTTACCCCAAGTTCCAAATCGTGACAGCAGGAAATGCAAGAGGAAATACCAGATTATTTGCACAAGGCTGGCCCAGTAGTATTACACACAGAGTAAGAGGGGCCTTTGTTATTAGCCCTCTGGTAACCTCTACCCCATCCCAAACAAAAGACGGCTGACATGAGTAGTTTCTCAATCATCCAGGGATGGAAAGAGAATGTCATTCAGGATGCTGCTACCTCCTCTTACCCATTAAAGGGATGAATCCACACAAAATGAATTAGTAGTGAGAAAACCTTCAAGGAAAGTATTTAGATGAATGTTAAAATTGGCCTTTAATTTGAGGTACTAAGCTGTTTACTATAATGTCCTTGTTTGAGTCAGAGCAGAACTAATTCTGTTCAGTGATGTCACTTTTCATCTCAGTCTCTAAGTAAGTGCAATTAACAGCATATTTTTGGAGAGCATCTGCTTCCAGAAGTGCTAATGCTTGATGTTTATAGTTACTAACAAGGATTTGGGTGTGGAATGGCTTATACTTCCACATTGGGGCTGCAGAAAGCAAGAAGTCACACCTGAGGCAGGAGCAGACAGAACAGGTGACCTTAAAGTGACCAAGAAGGGATTCCATTCCATTCCATACATGTCCTATTTGGTATAAAGCTGAGAGCTTACTAGACTCAAGTCTCCTCTGAGGAGGACTCTGTCCATGCTGCCTTCCATATTGACACATGAGTTCCTGAATCCAGTTCCTGTCTGCTTCTGAGCCCAATCTAGGACTTCCTCAGTGCCTGCTCACAGCATCAGTGGTGACAGCAAAATAATTGCCATCAGGGGGATTTGGTGTGACATTTGTTTTGCATACATTTGTATATACTTAATTTAATTGCTATTATTTTCGCTGAAGTAGTTCTAGTTTTCTGTCCAATCCACAAGTCTCTCTCCCTTACTCCCTTTCTCTTTCCCTTTGTGAAAGCAGGAGGGTTAACACTCATCTAGAGGCTGGTTTGACACAACTTCTGAAGTCTGTGATTTCCTCCTTGTTTAAAACCACCTATAGGTACCTCTACAACTGTACCCTACAATCTCTCCTCTATGAATAAAATTCAACCAGTTTCTACAAGGTTTAAGTTTATACATAAACTAAAAAAAGTGCTGAAATTGGATTCTGGGTTCCTAAGCCACTTAGGTATTTCCAAATAGCATCTCTTTGCTAGAAGAAGTAAGAAAGATTGTCTTAGAAGTGAGAAATTGGAGAAATAGCTGTAATGCCCCTTCTTTTCATCTAAAGCTCTCCGAGCAATTAGACTGGTATGATCAACACCCACACCCCACCCCATTTAATTTGTCTTGCATAAATCAGTTTTATAATAGCATTTTTACAGTGTCATGGATTGAACTGAATCTGCTGCTGTCATTCATACCAGGCTGCAGTCACACCAGCTTCAAAAAAATGAAAGTGCTAACTGGAGCAAAGTATTATGGGGCTTGAAATTCGGATTGACATGGGAGGGTTTCTGTTCCAGTTGCTGCTTCTGGGTTCTTGGATGCTGGCTTTTTCCCACTGGGATGGTGGCAGGAAAAGGAGGGATGGGGGGGAAGTAGTTCTCTGGTTTAGGCTTTTGGCTTACTTGCATCTGCTTGGTGTTGCTTTGTGCTGTGCTTTTTCTGCAAATAGGCTAAGGTAATTATGTATTTTATACCATGTTTTTCTGATTTTGCTCACTAAAGTCTATTCTTATCTCACTTTTTTTTTTTTTTTTCTTAATCCTCAGTTTTCCTGTGCTACTTTTCTCTTCACTTCTGTGTTGGAGGAGCAGGCAGGATAGCCCTTGTGCTAAACCATTAGAGAGAATAAAATAGATCCTATTATCTTACTAGATTTTAGATCTTTGTCAATGCATTTCAATTTTTTGGGGAAAAAAAAAAGTTACCAAGTATTCCAATACAAAATTTTACCTCTATTCCAATTTCAAATCCACCACCAAGGCCAGCAATTCCTATTGCAGAAGGAGCAGACCAGGCTGTCAGGCAAAACAAGAGAAATGTAAATAATCTTTACCACGTTACAAGAAATACTTGTTTTATTATTACAGTTAAAACACAGTTATTATTATTATTACTATTATTACAGTTAAAGCTATGTTCAAAAGCACTATGGCGGAATCACGTAACTACACTGATTCATCCCAAGGGAAAGAATGCAAGCAATACAAGCCCTTGTGACCTAAATTAACCTTTGTTGCAAATTATCATAAAATGGTCCATAATATGATATTATTAATTCTTCTAATAAATTTTCAATTATACACTTTTGTATTTCATCCTTCTCTCAAAGATATTGAAAGCATTTACATCTGAAAAAGCATGTACAAAATTCTGAAAACAGCTTTCAAACCAAACATTGTCACCTACTGGCTTGACTCCTCCCACATCTCATAAAATCACAGCACTGTTTGAGTTGGAAAAGACTTCTAAGATTGAGTCCAGCCACTGATCAATGTTTTATACACATGAAAATAAATTTTGAGTTATTACGTTTTTCCTTTTAATTCTCCCATAAAAGTCAAAAGAAAAATATCCACTTACTTCCATTAGGAAGACGAGCTAACACAATTCCACTTCCCCCTCGAGCAGTCACCAAAAATCCAGCTTTGATAACGGACAAAACTGCAAGGCCTTTGGCTTTAGCTATCACATGAGCTGAAACAGCAAAATAACTTCTTCAAGATCTTGTAAGAGAAGGGTCAAATAATCAAAACAAAAGCTTACAGAGAACTGCAATAAACTTGAACTGATCATGACGCCTCCATTCCACAGTCAACTACAAAACTAGTCAGAGGTCACATGAGCATGTGCTGATCTCTGTGCTGCCACCACTACTTCCCCTATCCTGGTCAGCTTGCAAAGAATTAGTTTACTTTTTGCCATAAACACTGTGTGTGAGAACCTTTAGCAAGACAAAAAGCTTGACATCCATCCCTCTACTGATTTTTGGAGGAGCCTGCATTTAAATCACAGCAACATACAGTAGCCTAGTCAGTTTATATCATTAGACACCATTCGTAGCAAATAAAGCGCTGACATCCTGCAAGTCTTACCATACACCTTCTGGAACATAATAGTTATAAATACAAAGCAACAACCAGAAACATGAGTTGAAGGAAGATGCTGGAGATCCTGTGCAGATACTCTGTGGTTGTACACATGCAAAAGATCTCTCCCAGTAAGTACTATCTGCCTAGAATATGGCAACCTGAATACCCTTACTTCCAAAATGTTTTCACAAATGTTCTGACACCCCAAATCTTCATTCCTTTCCAAATTATGGTCACTGAAAACAGAGGAAACTGCTAAGCTGCAGTGCAGGGGAGTTCTGAACGTTTTAACTGAATCAAAACGTTTTCTTTACTTACGAGGTATGATTTTATCAGGTCCATTTCTGGAAGTTATTTCTGTAAATTCTCGTAATATTTTAGCTGCCTTTTTAGCTTCTGACTTCAGGTTAGAAGGTATAGGGTTATTCACTGTCCAGTATAGAAGAAATAAAAAATTATACTTATGGTCAGTTCAGGATAGTTCATATAAAAATAAACCAGTGTAATTTGTATGTGAAAAGTTATTATTTACAAATAAGGGGCAAACCAAACAAACAGGGAAACAGCATATACAAGAAATGGTCTTCTGCATCAGACCCACATTTTGTCTCTGATTGTTGTAACAGATGATGCCACTCAGAAAGAGCACACAAGCCTGGTTCTCTTCTGCAATCGCTTCCTCTTGTACTTTCTCAGAATTCACACTGGTAACAAAATGGGAGTTGAAGATACATCTTCAGTTGTTTCTGTTGCTATTTATATAGGTTTCTTGCACATGAACTTGTCTAATACTTTTTGAAACCTGATGATGCTCTCTGCCTCCAGAGCTCCTGCAACAGCAGCTCACTACCTGCTACTTAAAGAATCACCTGATCTATTTTAAATTCCTTGGATACCGCACAAAGAGAGGCCAGTGTAGCCCAAACTAAACATGAACAGACAATTGCTTTTGGTAGATTCATAAACCAGGCTGGACCAAATGTCTTCATGACTTCTGCTCTTTGCACTTGACATTGGAGTTTCAAGGTCAGAGGGAAAACATAGCCAGCACATCATAAGAGAAAAAACTTTTTGTGTTGTATAGATAGATTGAGGAAGCCACAAAAAGCATACTGCAATACAATTCTTAACATTCTAGAGTGGAATAATACACTTTTAGCATATTACAACTTTTAATTAAGAATTGTAACACACAATGCATGCCCATCTGCATAATCAAGTGAACACTTCTGTATGTAGGTTTTCACTTCCAAATTTTTGAAGTCTAGAGGTCTCAGTTTTGGGAAGGGTCACCTACCCAGTCTACACAAGATCCATATTTGAGGCTACTTAATTATTCTTACAGTTGAACAAGAAAAAAGTGGAAGATACACTTCATTTGAGCTGTGCCAGACTATGCTGGGCTCCTTGCAAAGTGATCAAGACAATGAAAATAAGATGTGCACACTAGAGATAAAAAACACTATGGAGCAAAAGCAAGCATCACTCAGTGTGCTGGTTTGAGGCTAATTGGAGTATTTTAATAGAGAAAA
>WBNM01010858.1:247219-291185 GCA_013399055.1 Ramphastos sulfuratus | reverse complement strand
ATTTCCAACAGATCAGAAAAGAAATTCCTTAGCTAAGTCCATTGAGAAAATATGAAATGTTTTCAGGCCTAAAAGTCTGCAAATGAGAGAAGATGACTAAATGCAAACAAAAAAACCCTCAACCAACCAAAACAAAGTCAAAACAAAAATCTACTTTACAGTTCTGACATACATTTTCAGATTCAGAAATGCTTCAGAACTACTTGATGCTTACCAGAAAACAGTGTGTGCGTGCTTATGTGCATGGAGGATTTACTACTTAATTAGAAAAAAATCAAACCTGAACTTCACGAATCAGTAATACTGTCACTACCTCACTATACCTTCAAGTCTCAACACATAATTGGTTTCAAGATCAGGTTTTCCTTACACCTTGAGGCAGGAGGGAGGATGCTATAGTAACCCTTCTCTGTATTTACTTTGAAAGTTTCACAAGATACCTAAGATGACTCCACGCTTTTCCTACCTGGCTTGTTTCTGTTCTAGTGGTGCTATTTAGGAAGATTTTTTTTTTTCTTTTTTTTTACAATGAGGATGGTGTTTTCATGAGCAGGTTGCCCAGGGAAGTGGTAGAAGTCTCATCTCTAGAAACATTCCAGGTTAAGTCAGATGGGACTCTCAAAAACCTGATCTAGTCAAAGATGTCCCTCTTCATTGCAGGTGGGTTTGGACTAGATGACCTTTAAATGTCCCTTCCAACTCCAAACATTCTATGATTCTATGATTTATCTGGAGTATGATTCTAAACATTGCACTCCCAGATGCAAACTTTGCATAGAAAACCTGCATTAGTTGATCAAATAGAAAACTCTGTTATTCCCACTCCAATCCCTCTTAAAGGGTATTTTTATTTTCCTTTTCTTTCCTTATGTGTTTCCTTTATTAACAGGAATAACCCAACTTTCCATTCTCAAAATAGCAGTAGAAATATCACTTTCTTCCTGTATTATTTGTTTCCTATATCATCATAGCTTCTGCATTCCTTCAGCGTCTACAGAAATGAACACTTCCACTGTCCTTTTCTTTATCTTCCTTCCACGGACTGAAGCAATACAAGACTACTGTTCTGGACTAAGAAAAAGCAAGAAGATTTGACAACTTACTGCCAGTTACTTTGCATGAATCCAGATTTGAGCACTATCAGAATCAGGCTAAGAAATCGGCGATATTTCCAAAGCAAAATTGAGATACTGACTGGGGGGAAATGGAAGGAAAAAAGGAAGATGTTGAACATGCTTCCCTCTGAAGAGCCTGAAGTTAGACCTGCTAAAGAAGGGTTACGACTAACATGACTTGCATTCAGATTTTAATTTAAACAGCAGCAGGTATGAAAATTAAAGCGACTTTAATTGGCATGCAAACATGGCACGGAGGATCAACAACGCAAGTGATTAAACACTTTCACTGCTGAAAACCAATGCAGCTACTCACAGGGGCTACTGTATGATTCCTTACATAGTGGCTTGCTTTGAGTTCCTTTACTTACTTCCATGATACTAAGACACTACTACTAAGATACTACTACATAGATACTAAGGAACTGGCAGGATGCCTACAGTGATCTTCAGGAACTGATGATTTGCTTATGAAAACAAGTCCGCACCCTGATCTTAATCATGTATAATATGATGCTTGGTAAAGCTTGTATGGACTCCTCATTTGCTAAGATTGCTAGAATCACAGCAAAAGGAATCTAATATTTTTATTATGGAGAAAAGGGGGAGCTTTGTCTCTCCCTCTTAGGCTATGCCACCCCGAAGACCTGTTTGTCAGAATTCAAGATTATAAGGACACAGACAAGAAGCAGCACTAAAAAAGGCAAAGTTTGATGACTAGCTATGCAGCATGGCTGAGGCCTCACTCTTACTATTAAGCTTTCACAGAATCACAGAATACATCCGGTTGGAAGACACCTCAAAGATCATCCAGTCCAACCCTCAATCCAGCACTGAAGCGTCAACACTAAACCATATCTGTAAGTGCCAGGTTCACGCACCACTTGAACACCCCTAGGGACTTCACCACTGCCCTGGGTAGACCATTCCAATGCTTGATAACCCTTTCAATGAAGGAGTACTTCCTAATATGTAGCCTAAACCTCCCCTGGTGCAGATTGTAACTATTTCCTCTAGTTCTGTCACTTGTCATCAAGAAGCTGGCTGCTTCCTTGCTCCAACCCCTGCTTCAGGTAGTTGTAGAGAGCAATAAGGTCTTCCCTCAGCTTCCTCCCTTAGATCAGTTTTGTAGAACTTTGTACAAAGGCAAAAGAACATCACAATTTTTCAGTTAAAAGCCTAGTAAGTAGAAGATCACAGAAATGCATCAAAGACAATTCAAAATTAGTTATATACTTTGCTTTTTCTAGAAAAAAAAAAAAAAGAAAGCAGTACATAGAAGTTTGCACTATGAAATAGTGGCATCTGTCCCAAAATACAGTAGAAACAAAACAACTAGTTATAGTGAAGGTTATATACAAAATCTTGTTTCTATTTATTTTAATCACTGTATAAAGAGACAAAACCATAAGTGGGATTTCTGTGACATCAAAAATAGTTTGAATTTCTGTTCACCTATCAAATTGCCCTGCTCCCCTGCAAGCTTACCTTTTTATTTTCTTAACAACTGATTTAATATAGCAAGTCTGTTAAAATGCTACAAAACTACCTGCTTTTCAATACAAATACTGGATGAATTACTTAGAAATATGCAGAAGTTCCAAGTTTGCTTTACCCCCTTCTCTAACATAAGGAATAATCCTGTAACACTGTCTTCACTATTAGCTTTTAAGTATGCATATATAATTGTCTATTTTGTATTCAAGTAACGCTCAGGAAGGCGGTAACCAGAAGCAATAAGACAATAATATCTATCAGGAGGATATATTGACTGATGGGTTTGGAATGCCACGACCAGCAAATGCTCACCTGGGAGCAAGCTTCATTTGCACTCCTGCTTGTTGTTGAAAGGAGAAGATATTGAGCATACGTGAGTCAGCAACATAAACCCCATGGGGGAATATCACACCAAAATTGATTAACTGCTTAATTTGTAAGCTGATGAGGCAAGTGCGTCAGCCTCTAATTTACATTCTGACTAACAGTAATGATGTGTTGGCTGAACATTTGGTGAAATTATCTGAGCAAGGTGTAATAAAGAATAAATAAAGCCTTTTTACTTAAAAGCTATAACTAATTCTGACATAATCAAAATTCTGCTGAATATGAACAGATGAAATAAGCATGGTGGCATTAGGAGAACTTGAACATCAAAAGTATAGTTACATGCATGTATGCGTTTCGAAGTATTTGGTGAAAGGTGGTTTAGAGTGCTTTTTTGGTCACAAGAAAAAAAAAAGGCAGATGCTTCTGTGAGCCTCAGTAATTCAGTCTTTGCTTTCATTTCACCAAGTTCAGAAACAGCACAAGAATACATTGAAGTAGAGCTGATTTGCAAATGCCTATAGTTGTAGTAGCAACATCAATGCTAAAAAGCTTGCATGACCAGAAAACAATTCAAAATTGTTAGTAAGAATAAAAAGCATCATAGCCAAAAAAGTCTAAAGGACATCATTTAATGAGAAAGAGAAACCTGAAAAGCAGGTTGGCATAGTGCTGGAAAAGAGCCTAAACAAGATATTTCAGTTCTGCACTACAATTAGAAATGAATGTAATTTTGGTTTCATAGATGTGTCACATTGCGGTGGCCAGCACCAGCCTTGGGCTTCATCTGGTACGTGGAGTTCCTAGAACAGCATGCAAGATACACATTGCAAGCATTTTAGCTAAAAAAGTGAAGTGACACAGAGCAGTGGACGACAAGCAGCAGAATGTTAAATGTTTCCATCAGTCTACGTTCATTTACTACTTCCAACACTTTAAGCCAATGGTAGACAGCAAACCAGACAGGCCAATTAAAAGATAGGTGAAGCCCTCTTTCCTCCACTACCCTGGATAACAAGAAGGTTACTGGATGGTACTGAAACAAGGTGGTGCTGGTAACAGTGGGAGAGGAAGACCTGAGCACAAAGGCCTGCAAAACCTTAAGCATGCATAAAACAAGGAGTTGAGGTATTTTAAGGTTTACCTACTATGAGTGGGAAGATTAGAACTATCAGATTTTTCTTCTCAAACACTGCCTTGGAAGGAAACAAAATGGTGCTTAAAAATAAAGCTGAAAATTAACCCCTCCATACTGCGTTAAAACCAGCCATTTTTTTCTTGTTTCACCAACTAAAGTTAGCTGCTGACAACAGCCTGTGCACAGGAAAAACCTCATGAGCATAACAAGTTTGTAACTAAACTCAGCCTTCAGGAACTCAAATATGAAAAAGGAATGCCACATAATAGAAGACAGAACCTTCTCCAAAAGGAAAATGGCCCAACAATCATATTTCTCAGAGAGAACAAGCTCTCAGACATTTCTATCACTACATAGGAGTAAGACATTTACGCTCTTTTCAAGACTTTTTTTATTGAGTTGCGGAGAGGGCTATAAGAAGAAATAACTATTGAAACTACGGAGCTTGCATTTCCAAAATTACATCTATATTTATATATCCAAATCATAGTAATTTAAGAGGGAAAGAAATTACAAATCCCATTTTAAAGATTAATACTTTTGAAAACCTGTATGGAATCTTCCATTGCATCTGTATGCTTATTCCAAGACAGCTAAAGAAGTCAGACAATAACAATGGAAAACCTGACATCTCCATTTGGATTTTACTATGTAAATACACAATGTGAAGTCAACTCAAAATCTATTTCCTGGCCAACTTCTTAGGCTTTTGTCCTCTAACCTTAGAGAGATACAAACTGAGACATTAGCTGATGACTGTTCTGAAAGCAAAGCAAAATTATTTGCTTTTAACACATCCAAAAGTAGGCTTAGCTTCTGCACAGGTTATCTGAATGAATTGTATGAAATGTGATACAAATATTCATCCCTGTTAGCTATGTCAGCGTGAGTTTTGTCATGTATAATGTCTCAAAACATACAAGGGTTCATGTGCCGCCTTTCCAGATTTTGCTACCAACTATGTAGGCACTTCCAGACCACAGGAAGTCAGTATTTTTCATAAGGCATATCCATCTTGTTAATGCTAAAAACTCTCAGGCCTACAGTTTCACTGTGTGCATGTTTTTTACTTTTCTCAACAAAGGACTTAGCTAATCCAAACCTAAAGTGTATCACTTGGTGACTTTATGGGATATTAGCTCTCTAGCCCACTTCATATTAACTATTTCCTTGAGAAAAGTCAAGAAATTTTAAGAAATCCTGTAATGTAAAGAGCCACTCATATCTTCAAAAGCACTTATTCAGTAAGATGGGTTCCCAGCAGCTTTTGTACTGAAGTCGACTTGAAGGAAATACTAACTGGAAATGCTGAATTTTCTCTCATCTCCTAGAGGATGAACCTCATGAAAGCTGCAATACTTGAGACTGAAATGGTACCGAAATAGCTGAACAACACATTTGAAAAAAAATTGTTCCCTTTGCATATCCAAGTTTCAACTAGGTGACTTCTTAAGTGGCACATGAAAACATACACTAATAGCCTGAGGCAGAGTCAAAGAATTTGTTCCAAAAAGCACATCAGACATCTGTTCAACTGTGGAGGCAGAGCAGTACAACACCTATAGCTAAGTCTTCAAAAATCTTTGGAACTTTTAGTAGTTACAAGAATGCTAAAATCTTGAGTCTACAGCTCTACAACTGAGTTGTAGCCTTTGCACTAGGAGAGTGGATGAACACAAGGAGCATCGGGGGAAGAAATCATGCAGTTTGTATAGAGACAGTCAGAAACCACCATTTTCAAGAATGCAGAGACAGTGGTAGACTCCACAAACAAGCACCAAAGGCAGAGTTACCCTGGGGGCTGTCTGGGACTAACAAGTGAACTCTTCCAAGAATTTCTACTATGAGAACTGCAGGCTTTTTCTCAAAACACACCACCACACCTATCCACTCTGCTACACAAACCCTGGGAAACTGTCTATGTGAAAGACTTGCTGAAAGGGTTTCAAGTACATTTACTGTGTTTGATGTGTAAACAATCGGTACCAATGGGTTTGGGCGATGCCCACCAAGCAAGATCACGCAAGTAGCATGACTGGAGCTAAGTCAGAGCTAAGATTTCAGTTCTGCTTTGCTCTCCTCATGTTAATACAACAGTTGGTATGATATGCAAAATTTAGACATGAAAGTAAGAAAAAAATCCCAAAGGGAATCTCGGCTTTGGTTTGCTAACTTTATTTTTATCACCAAGTATATGCTTGAAGGCAATCCAAGCAGGTAGACAAGTACATTAACCTTTGCTAAGAAAGCCTGAACTATAACAAAGACTTGCTTTTCAGAAAAAGAAAAAAAAAAATCTAATCTAAAAACCATCTTGTTTTCTCACCAGGGACAGAAGCACAGTGACAACAAAAATGTAACAGGCTACAATCAATATGCACTACGCAGCAGCCCTGAATGCTACAGTAATAACCTACATGAAAACATACTTGAGTACCTTAATGAAATACAAATGCAAACTATTTCCTGCAGAAAATATTTAACACTTTATCAGTAAAACTGTCTGTATCATTTTGACCTCTCATTTTCCCCATTTTACAAATGTCCTAGTTCCCAATGTGAGTACTTCAAAAGTAAAAAATTACTAATTCTCATAATGAATTATACAACTAGTCACATAATAAACATTTCTTCAAGCTAAAAGGAATAAACATTTTGTTCTTTAAAAAAGAGCTTGATATTTATTAAGAGTTTGAAAAGCTCTGCATGAGCTCTTGGATTGTCTTGTTCACAGTAAAATTTCTTTCCCACTAAGTCATACAGCCTGTTCTTCATAGCAGGCCTGGATTACAGACTTGCTTATAACTATGTAACAGATGCTTAAAAAAAAAAATCCCAAAATATAGCTCATCACATCAGAAGTTGTAATTCTCAGTGATGAGAAACCATGATACAAGACAATTGTAACAGAATTCACTGTAGCTCTTAATTTGAAACGTATGAAGTGGACATTAAATGAAGAAAGTATAGACTGTGATGCTTCCAGTACTGAGGGCTGAGAACACAGAACACCACCAAAGATGATGAACCTCCCAAGACATGGAAACATGAAATACTTTCTCGAAGCTAGAGCTAGGCATGTACCTACATGTAATATACACACATGCAAATACTGGGTTTTATATGAACTCCAGAATGAGCTTTCAAAGCCAGGCTTTCCTTTCACCCACAGATGCACAGAGAGGTGGCGGTAGTGATTATACTCCCTGTGTTGAGACTTCAAGGCACTCCACTTGACAGAATGGAGGAATAAAGGCACTTGTCAACACTTTGGTTATATAACATGGTAGAGCTACAGTGAAAGCTACACCAGCAACTCATCTCGCCCTTCTCTCCTTCATCAAGGCCACATCTGATGACTGAGGAGTGCCATGGCCCCTTCTGGCTCCACCACCTTGCAATCTTGACACCTCCAAGCTGACTTGTAAGATAGTAGAGTGCTGCAGTGCACAATGAGGGGAACACCAGATAGAGAATTACTTTTTCTGATTATTAGTCATTTCCACTGCAAAGAAAAATAAACATTTTAAAATGCAGTTGTACAACTGCACTTACAAAACAAGCATATAAAACCGTATAAAAGGAATCGTGCTGTTTATTTCACTTGACAAAAAATAAGTTATATAAACTTTGTAAGTTATAACAGTTAATCGGTCATCACTTTCATTTGGAAGCCACAGATACAGCACAGAATTTAGAATCTGGTATTTTAAATCTCCCAAGTGCTGCATTTTGACTGAAGAACAAGGCAAACAAGTCTTAAAAGCAGCAGAGAAATCCAGCCCTGGTCACACCCTGCTGCTGCAGGGCTGGCGGCCAGTGTTGCAAAATGCAGCCAGGTACATGGAAAGGCCCAATAGATGAAGCAAGATACAAAACAAAACAAAAAAGCAAGCTCTTCTGGAAGAACATAAGCATGCGTGTTCAATTTCAGCAGCAGCCTGGTGAAGCCAACACTGTATCATAGAACCATTTCAGCTGGAAAAGACCTTGAGATCACTGAGTCCAACCATCAACCCAACACCACTGTGGCCATTAAACCCTATCAAGAAGCGCTACATCGACAGTCACCGAGGAATAGTGACTCCATCACCTCCCTGAGAAGCCTGTTCCAATGTCTAACCACTCCCTTATTAAAGAAAAGTTTCCTAATATCCAATCTAAATCTCCCCTGGTGCAACTTGAGGCCATTTCCTCTCGTCCTAAAATTTGACACTTCTTGAGTTTCTTCTTGGAGGATGCCGCAACACCGGTGAAAAGGGAAACTGATGGAAAATTTAAGCATTGCTCGCAGTTTATGTAGTTCGCAGCGAGAAAGCCTGACCGGCTCAGGGCGGCAGAGCCCCATAGGGCATCACAGCCTTCCACAGGCTGACTGGCCTCCTAGCATCATTTGCCCTTCTGGGAGGCTCCTGCAGGGACAAGAGAGACAGGCGGCTTCTACCTCCCCTCCATGCCCACCCCCCCACTTAGCCGGACAGACGGCCGCCCACCCGGGAGAAGAAGGAGGAGGTGACGGGGGATGAAAAAGCAGGCCGCTGCTTCTGAGTGGGAATGCCTTGGTAGAACTTTCCGCCACGGTTCCCCCACTAAGGAGCCCACCTGTCCCCCGCGCGGATACTTACTCCTGACGGGGCACGCCCGTCTCGCCTCGCCTTGCCTCTCCTCGCCGCCGCCGCCGCCACACTGAGCCGCGCCGGGGCGGCCCTGCCCAGCCGCGCACCTGCCGCAGGTGAGGCGGGTGGGGCCGAGGTGGCCGTCCACCGCCTGCCTGCCTGTGTGCCGCCCTTGCGCACGTCCACCCCGTCTCGTCCCAACAACGCGTACACCTGTGCTCGGTAGCGCTGCATAGTTCGCTTTTCTCCTCCTTCAAATCAGGCAAAAACAGTGGACGGCTACAATGCTTGCTGCCGTAAAGTGAGGCGCAGGCAGCACGACGGACGGGAAAGCCCCTCTCCCCGGATAGCTGTCCGGCCCGGAGCGAAGATGGCGGCAGTGGAGGTGAAATCGGTGCTTTTCGTGTGCTTGGGTGAGCGGAGCGAGCGGATAATCAGGTCTTCTCCCATCCTCCTCCTGCTGCTCTTCAGTCAGGGGCACCGGGCGCGGTCGTAGAGAGCGCGATGAGGCCAGGACTGCTGTCGGGCAGCGGATCGGTCTGGCGGAGCTATGAGTAGGCCCTGCCTGGCGTGGTCGTGAGTAGGCCCGACCCGGCAGCTGCAGGCTTCCTCCCCTGAGGGTGATTCTGCGGATATCTGCCTTCTTGGAGAGGGCTAGAGTGGTAACCTAAAAGGGAGGCAGCAGAAAGGCATCCATTTGCTTCTCGTTTTTGTGATAGGCCGGAGTAATCGGTAGAAAATAACGTGAAATCCGTTATTGATGAACACGAAGGGTATGTGTGGGGAAGAGCGGCACCTGAATATGCATAATCCAATATAAGCACCGAATTAACTGCAATTGCTTAAGAGTAGCACAGAGTGGTGGTTACAACGAGCTTTTGAAAGGTGTTGCTCAGTGTTTGGCCTCTTGAAGACCTGGGATTAAAAAAGGAAAGAAAACGGTAACAACAATGGCTGACGTTAATGGAACAGCCTCTGTAAGAAGAGGTAAAATGTTTGGACTAAGTAAGAAAAAGAACTTGGTGGAGGATAAAAAATATTCTGTGAGTGAAAAGGAGTTTACTGCAAGGCTACCTGTATGAAGAATTAAGAAAAACTGTGTTTAGTTAGTGAATCTCATGTCATGAGAAGGCATAGGAGTCAGAAGTGTAACTGGAATTAGAAAGTGTTTGGATGCTTTCTTAAAGCTTAAGACAGTTGGTAACTGATAAGCAAGATGATCTGCGTCTTGACAGTCAACAAATTGCTAACCTAACTACATGGATTACAGAACTATACCCCACTCTGTACATACTTTCTCTAAACATCTATTTCTGCTCTCTTTGGGGGATAACAAGATAGATGGCTCATTACTCTGACATAGGAAGGGTTTTAGCATCTTCTACCAAGCCCTTATAATCTTACTTGTGTGCTGAGGGTTGATCCCTGTAATTCCCTGGCATGTTGCCAGTTCTGTTACAAAACCATTAGTTAATATGTTTGGGTTTTTTTGTTTGATTTGGGTTGGTTTGGTTTTTGGTGTTGTTTTGTTTGGGGGTTTCTGTTTTGGTTTTTTTTTGGGAGGGGGGAGTTGAGGGGGTTGTGTTTGTTGTAATAGGAGAAATGCAGAAAAACAGGAGTTTAGTTTGTTCAAGACGTTCTGATGTTTACCTTGTAGTAAAATTGGCTCCAAATAATAATTTAGGGGAAACGCTCTTTAGTAAGGGATTATAATTATCTATATGTTTGGAAGCCAGTGGCCTAGACAAAGATTTTTTTGTATAAAAATATCTTATTAATGTATGTCCTTCTTTCCAAACACTATGTTCTAGGGGTAGTAAAAAAATCTCATTAAACGATTCATACATATAGATCTGTAAGCTCACAATCGTGACTTCCACTCTAGCAAGTTCCTAATTCAGTTGAGAATTTGAGAAGCTGTTATTAATGGAAGATAGTATCACATAATTTAGATATTAAGTGGTATTAGGTATTAATAATAAGCTTGAGGAAAGAGTGACTGAGTAGGACAGTTGTTAATGGGATGGATTTTTTAAAAACAAATACTTTAAATACCTTTAAAAGTTCCTCTTCCTGTGTCGATGAGGTATGAAAAAATGGCCATAATGGTATGTAGTGAGTGACATAAAACCTGTGATGACAAACAATTTTTTCCCCCATTCAAGTGTAAAGTTGAAGTTTTCAAGGCAAGTTGCTGCTACTTTTTGTATTAAGTTTGCCTAATGTTTTTGCTAGTCTTGAAGAGTGATGCTTATGCGTTAACAGATTTTTTTGTTTCTCCTAAAAATTCAGTATTTTATTAGAATTGATGTCTAGGGTTATTGCTGAAAAGAGTCTTAAACAGATTTATAGAACTGCATTTATCTGCTGTATCCCAAGGTTTGCCACAATCAGTGCGAGGTGATGCCTGAAAGTACACGCCTTCTTGAAAAATGATATTTTCCTTCTACTGAAAGAAACCTATTACCAAAGTATCTATTGACTGTGTTCATTGTTTGTAATGAGATAAACAGATAATCAGTACACAACAAAATACAATCTAGTTAATGTGCATAACTGTGTTAATGATAATGGCTCCTCATCACTGAGAAATAAATGAAGCATCTACCAACATATGTAATTACAGTATATGAAGACATACCAGGGAAGAATACGTTTTCTTTTAAAGCAAAGAAATAATTAAAACCAGAGATGAACCAAAATGTGGTTTGCTTTTTTTACACTTGGGTAGTTCATCTAATTAATGATTGAGCTTCAGAAAATACCTTAATATGATGCTGTGTTACATAAGTCACACTCTTTCTCTCTGACTTCCGCTATAATGTAACAAGCTGCATGGACATCTTGTATCAGGCTCTGCCTTGCTGATCTCCTCCATGTTTGGAGAAACAGTTTTAAGACATGAACAATAAGCACACTGTTTCTGTCTGGATCCTCAAATTGGTGCTTATGTGGACCACTGAGTATGAGTATTGCCTTCAGATATCTCGACTACATAAAATAATTGATAAAATGATAATTGGTTATCAGGAAATTAGGTTACAGTCACAGAGATATTTGAATTTCCTAGTTCATTTGTCACAATCCATTATATGCATTTAAATACGGCCAAATACAGGGTTTTGTTTTGGGACAAAATGTCATAGCTGGAGAATGGGAAAGCTGCTGTAATGTTTGTTCTTAGCAAGCTGACAAAAAAATATACTTTTTTTTTTTTATAAAGAGGAGAATGTTAGGTAAATGTAAGCAAAATATCTTTCTTCTCTGTAGCTTTGCTAAGATAGCTGCAAGAATGTAATGCTTTGTGTTTCAGAATGATGCAGAAGTGCTGGAGAGTTGAAAGTGTGGTTGTAAAAGTGATCTTGGTATTGGAAAACAAGATTAAGATATATACGTATGGAACCATAAAATTATGTTGGTTGGAAAAGACCTTTAAGATCGAGTTCAACCGTTGTCTTAACTTTACAGATTCTGGTGATAAGCTATATCCCTTAGCATCACATCTGTGCATCTTTGAAAGACCTCCAGGGATAGGGAACAAAACCACCTCCCTAGGAAGCCAGTTCCAGTCTTTGAGAACCCTTTCAGTCAAAAAGTTTCTTCCAATATTCAACCTAAACCTCTCCTGGGGCAACTTGAGGCCACTTCCTCTCATCCTATCAGTTGTTACTAGGGAGAAGAGACCTGGCTCCAACCTCTTTTCTGGTAGTTGTAGAAAGCAGTGAGGTCTTCTCTCAGCCTCCTTTGGTCCAGACTAAACAGTCACAGTTCCTGCAGACATGCCTCATAAAACATGTTCTCCAGACCCTTCAACAGCTTCACTGCCCTTCTCTGGACTTGCTCCAGCACCTCAATGTCTTTCTTGGAGTGAGGGCTCCAAAACCGAACACCATACTCAAGGTGTGGCCACAGCAGTGTTAAGTCCAGGAGGACAATCACGTGCCTGATCCTGCTGGTCACACTATTCCTGGTACAGGCCAGGATGCTGTTTGTGCTCATGGCCACCCGGGCACACACTGCCTCATGTTTAATTGGCTATTGATCAACATCCCTAGGTGTTTCTCTACTGGGCAGCTTTCTAGCCACTTTGTCCCAGGCTTGGAGCATTGCCTGGGGTTGTTGTGACCCAAGTGCAGGACCTGTCCTTGTTGAATCTTACGGAGTTGGCCACGGCCTACCTCTATAGAGGCATCCTACCTTCAAGAAGAAGCTGGATGATGTGTTTTAGGTGTTACGTAGGTGTTTCAGATAGAGGTTTTTAAGTATTCAGTGAAATCAACTGTGACTAGAATGGCCAGCAAATCTAGACTAAAACTAGAGCCAGGAGTGGTTCCTTGCAAAGCTAATTTAATGCTGAATATGACAAGGTAGACTTGACTGGAAAGAACTAGGACTCATAAGGAAGTTCAGACAGGAAGCTTGGATAACCCTTAGTGGGGTCTTCGATTCTAGAAAATGAGTGATAAAACATGATTTTAAGTGTGATCCACAAGTGGTTCCAGTACAGATTCTATGATTGAAACTTAAGTTTCACTTGAGGAGGTTCATAGTATTTATTTCAACAGGCAAACTGTCAGCTGTCCTGAGGGCTACTTTTCTATGTTTAAAAATGTCATTATATTTTTAAAATTTAAAGAATGAAGGGAGAAGATGAACATTCATAAAGCTCTAAAACTGCTATCTTTTACATGAAAAGAACATAGTCACATCAGTCAGAAATACAACAGAGGTGAAATGCAACACCAAAGGAGGAGAGGTAGCAAAGATAAGGTGTAGATAACATCGGAGGGAAATGCAATTCAAGTTTGAGGAGGAAGCTAATATCCCTATGAATCTTTCTGTGAGATTTTCTTCTTTCATGGCTGTCAATCCATAACTTGGGCAGTACTGCACATCTGTGAGGACCCTCATCAAAGTCTGGAAAGACAGATGTGGGATGTAAAACTGGATATGAAATAGAGATGATAGTGGGAGAGGGACAGTGACTGGAGAGGTTTGCTTATGTCAGTGAGAGAATATAGGACTTTAGTGATGAGAAGAATGATAACAGTCATAAGGAGTAGCATGGGTGAACAGAGTTGGGTAGGATGAAAATTTGCAATGCAGAGTATGTGAAGGAAAGAGCTTCTCTTAACTGAGTTCTGGGCTTCTGTCTGTAGTCCTCAAGAATAGACTTGAATAATGATTTCAGTTCCATAATAGTGTTAATGCCTTTGGTGATACCTGGAGCGTGACATGGTGAAAAATGTTAATTTTCAAGTCTCAAACTGGGTTATGTGTTTGTTTCAAAAGTAATATAACTGCAGTTTCCAGTTACTGCTGGAGTCAGTGATCAGGGTGTCATTCATTATGGTATTTGATATGATGTCATCAAAGACTATAGTTACAGCATTTATTTTAAGTAATGAGCAGGTTATAGAAGACTGAGTATTTGTAACAAATAATATAGGTAAAGCAGAAGGTTAAAAAAGGTAGATAAAGCCTTGAAGGATTTATTTTAAAAATACAATTTGGAATTCTGTGAGATAGTTAATAAATTACATAAGGACAAATGTTGTTAGTTATTGTTTATTACTGAAATTTGAGTGTAGTAATGAAACATACTGTTCATGGATGGATCGTTTGTACAGAGGAAACATTGTACAAGAAGTGGTGGATGGACCTAACAGCTGGTGTAATGGTAACAGTTTTAAGTTAAGAAGGAAGACTTAAGGGTTACCTGTTTGAAACAACAGAGAAAGAGAGGGAATGGATAAATTAAAAGTAGAGGATTATGATTGTAAATTTGATACTCATGAAGGAGTCAAATGTGATTGTAGATGTTATCTCAGGTTATTTGCAAAAGAGCTAAGTAAATATTTCAGACTTTTTTTTCTTTTATAGAAAAAAGTGGTAAGATTTTTTTCTGCAGTGTAGTCTGTGGCTTTATTTGCCAGTATTCAAGAAAAATAAATTGAAATTAGAACAAGTGGAGAGTTGGCTTAACTGAATTGATTAGATAAGGGTTAGTTAATTTCTTCATGAGACTGAGAGCTTGGTTTGTTTAGTTTAGCACAGCTACACTCGACAAGGGTTCCCTATCTGCTGAAGAAACGTTTTTAAGATACTGATGTTAACCAAAATCAGATGAGCATTGACTTCTAAGAATAATTATAAAATGGGAATTGAAGGGTTTCAGGCTACCACAGGAAATGAGCTTCTGGAATAGCTTTTTAAGATAGATGATGCTTTTAAAAGAGATCTTGATGTGTTGGCAAGAGGAGTGTTGCTGTATATGCTTGTGGCATCAAGGGTTGAGCTCATTGATAATGAAGTTTCTTTTCTGATTTATGATGTATGTTATCATCTTCCCTCTATTTCCTCCTAATTATCTCATTTAATGCCTAACTGACTTACCACATTAAAAGTGAGATTCGTTTTTAAATGTTACTATATTATTTTAATAATTTTACTATCAATAGTACTAACCCATTTTCTCAGCCACTTTCTAAATAAATCCATCTTCTTCCTGCTATTTTGTACTTCCAAGACCAGTTTACTTTCTCTGCTGGGAATACACTAGTTCAAACAAAGGAAACAGTTTGCTTTCTCCTGGAGGAAGGTCTCCTACTTGTTTCAGCAACATCAGTTTTTCAATGGTTAGCCAGTTCCAGTTGCTCGTGCTTTGGTGTGGGCATGATTGATAGCAAGTTACTAAACACCCAGATCTTAACAGTTTCTTCCTCTTCAGCAGTGAAGTGTCTACCTTGACATGTTGTTAGAATCATTTCCATGCCTATATTTTCAGAATGCCTTATCTGAAAATTTCCTTTTGCTGCTGGAGATTTGGCTTTTGTTTGGGGTTGTTTATCCTGGAGAAGAGGAGGCTCAGGGGTGACCTCATTGCTGTCTACAACTACCTGAAGGGAGGTTGTAGCCAGGTGGGGGTCGGTCTCTTCTCCTAGGCAACCAGCAACAGAACAAGGGGACACAGTCTCAAGTTGTGCCAGGGGAGGTATAGGCTGCATATTAGGAGGAAGTTCGTCACAGAGAGAGTGATTTGCTATTGGAATGGGCTGCTCAGGAAGGTGGTGGAGTCGCCATCCCTGGAGATGGTCAGGAAAAGACTGGATAAGGCACTTAGTGCCATAGTCTAGTTGATTGGATATGCCTAGGTGATAGGTTGGACTGGATGATATCGAAGGTCTCTTCCAGCCTGGTTGATTCTATAATTTGTGGGCATTTGATTTTTTTTTTTTTTCCTTTTTTTTACTGTTTGAAGATTTGGAAAGACTTTGATCAGTAGTAGAAGAGTGATTTAAAGGTATCAAAATGAGTGTTTTCATTTGTGTTATTTTATACTTGTCTGCTCAAAAGTCAGAGTTGAGCCAAGTCTTACTTTCTCTTTGAAAGTGAAGGTTTGTATGATCTGTTTGTATGATTCATTGTGCATCTGGGTGATGTATCACGTGTTATGAATATCCATCTAGGTACTGAAAAGTTTCTGAATAATTAAAAGGCAGAAAGAGATAAAGTAATAGTTGAATAGACTTCATATTGTTCTGCTCTATTTCACTATAATGCTGTTGCCCCTTGTCCTGTCATGACAATCCCCTTTATATAGAGAAAGGCCACAAGAAGATCTCTCCAGGCCTTCTGTTTTTCAAGGTGCGCAATTACAGTTTTCACACAGAGGTGCTCCGGTCCTCTGGTCATTTTTATGGCCCTCCACTGAACCTGCTCCAACAGGTCCATGTCATCTGCTGAGGACTTGCAGAGCTGGACACTGTACCCCAGGCATGGTTTCATGAGAATGGAGCAGAGGGGGAGAATCACCTCCCTCAACCTTCTGGACACATAGCTTTTGGTGCATCCCAGGACTCGGTTGACTTTCTGGGCTGTAAATGCACACTGATGGCTCATGTCCAGCTTTTCATCTGCTAGTATCACAAAGTCCTCAGCAGGGATGCTTTCAATCCCTTCATCCTCCATCCTGTATCAGTGTACTGAGGATTTTCCCAACCCAGGTGCAGGACTCTGGTTTTCCACTCTTGCAGAATCTCTTGGGTTATAATAACATAAACAATCTACATTCTAAGTAAGTAGAGAAGAGTCTTTAATCTCCTCTGTGCTGGCAAATCCACACAGCTATTGATTTTTTTTTTTTTGTTGTTGTTTTTAATCATCTGAAATTTCACTGTAATCTCCTGTTTCCATAGGAAACATTTGTCGTTCTCCAATAGCTGAAGCAGTTTTTAGAAAACTTGTAACTGATGAAAAACTTGACAGAAAGGTAAGCTGTTTATTTCTGGTTTTGCTTAAGAAATTACTGGCTTGTAGCCCATTAGTAGAAATATAAGCAGTGAGAAAGAAAACATAAAAATATAAATTTGTTTTTCTGTAGTGGAGGATAGACAGTGCAGCGACATCTGCCTATGAAATAGGAAGTTCTCCTGACTATCGAGGACAGAATTGCATGAAGAAGCATGGCATTACCATGAATCATATTGCCAGGCAGGTACTGTACTTTAAATTTCTTTAAATATGTGTATGTATTTTGTTCTTACAGTGGATGACAGACAGTGCTGCTGTTTCAGACTGGAACGTGGGGCGCTCCCCAGATGCAAGGGCTTTAAGTTGTCTAAGAAATCATGGCATTGAGACAGCACATAAAGCACGGCAGGTAGAAGAGAGTATATTTTCTTTCTCATTCATACCCATGCTTTGTTTAGCCCAGACCATTAAAATCACAGAATTCATTTGGCCAATGCATGGTTAAACTTTAAGTAATATGTGCAGTTTTCCAAAGTGGCCCAACTCTTCTAATTCAGGTTAGTGAGTTTCTTCTTGTTAAGCTTCACTGGAAGAATTACTTGGAACCTTGTAGAAAAATTATAGAAAAACCTTGCTTTCAAATACTTAGTTTTTGGGGCATTTTTCTAAAACTTTTTAAATTGCTTTTTAAAGTGGACATTATCTAGTAATGTGTGATGCTTCTGTCAGCAAGGAATTATATTTCTATTTAGCAGAATCAAAAAAAGTAGAATATTTGTTCACTCATTAAAAAAAAAAAGATGCTGCTTTTGCACAAAGATCTCTTTTGGAAAAATGTAGGGCTCTAATTAGAACAAATTTCACACAAACCGTAAGTTAGTAGCATGGTTAGTGGTAACTTTTACAAAAAGCAGAGGCATTCTTAAGTCAAAGACAGGTTTGTCACTTGGTGAAATCGTTTAATTTTTACCAAAATTTGTCTTTTCATTAACAAAAGGACATGTATTTCCATGCTGCATTCCAGAGAGATCAGAAATAAATGTTTCTGCCTCTACGTAAATCGTTCAGATGCTCAAATAAATGCACATAATTTACTTCAGTCAACTATTCTCTGGACGTAAGATATTCCTTTAGGGCTTCACCTTTACTTAGCTGGAGTTTATGCCACCAGCTCTTGTACTGACAAAAAGATCAAGTAGTCTTGTTATTGTCTTCCATTTCTGTTCCCTTCAGAATTTTACTAAACCTTACTGAGGTCATGTTCTTCACTTTCAAAGACTACATGTTTAGGTTTTTAACTTTTTAAAATAAATTCTCTCAATTAGTCAGTTGCCCTCTGCCCTCTTCTGATGGTAATCTCCTTGTATAATAAGACAAGTAGGATTGAGCACAACATTGCTTCAGATTTTCAGTATTTCACCATTAGAAGCCAGTTGTGATCTTTTCCTGTTACAGGTTCTGGATTTACCAATTTTTAAGTGCTTACAAACAGCTTGTCTTATTGCTAGTACAAACTAGCAATACTAGTACCAAAACTAGTCAGTCAGTCTTTCAGTCACAGTGGTATAATATGTTTGTATTCTTAAAAGACAAGCCTTGGAAACTTGAACTGTTCCTTGATATGACTAGAATGGTTTGTGAATAGTTAAACTAAAGCAAAGCATTCAAAAGAAACTGATCCTATGCCTTGTAACAAATCTATATATCCTTCTTTGGCACAGAGGGAATGAAAACACTTTAATGAAGATGTTTGCTTATACGTTCTGGCAAATAAAGAGATTTTTAAAGCAGAAGAGCCTAAAACGTCACACATACAGGAAGAGCAAATTAACAAGATTGAGACTAATAAAATGAAAGAAAACGAAAGACTAAGGCTAAAATTTATCTAAAACATTCCCATACAAGCACTTTCTCGTATAAACAAAATTTCCAAGTCCCTGAACTAAAGGTAAATGTTCATTTTGCACTGATACTGACTATGTAAATTCAATTTATTTGTTTCAAACTTCTGCAAAATGGTCTTTGCTGATTCTATTAAAGTGTGGACCTGATATCATAGTGCTTCTGGAGAGGAGCTCAAGAGTGTAGAATAGGACTTTTGAGAATGCACGGGTTAGTACAAGTGGACATGTATTTTTTTCTGAGATGGACTCAAGGATAGAATTTTGTGTGTGACTTGGTTCAGTACAGATCAAGACAGATTTAATACAGAAGTTGCAGAAATAGAGAAGGGATTTATCTTCTGCTGCCTTTGAAACACTGTCATGAGATGACTACCTCATGCAATTATCCTCTTCAGCCCTGTGCAAAACTGTTACCCACCCAGTGAAAGGCACTTTCTTTCATGTAATTTTGTGCATAATTATGGTAATCAGGGATCGTGTCTTTTTTTATTTAAAACTGACATAAATGCTACAAGAATGATTTATGTAAGAGAGAATGTTAAATTTGCTGCATCCTGCCATTGTATACAGTGATAATTTCAGTGAATTTAAACTAAAAGGCAAAGTACAGACATAAATGTACATACTTATAAAATAAAGAGTTTGATAACATTTTCTTTTGGTAGGGTGCTTTATGCATCTGCTGAAATTCTCTGAGCTTTTAGTTTTCATGCATAAACCAGATAGGTATTAATCAGTTTCACTTTTATTCATGCTGAGGCCAAAATTGATTTCTGTATGACTCATACCATGCATTTGCCTTAAATAGGAAATTGAGATTAGAGGAAGGTTGTATTAAACACTTTCACAACTGGATAAAATGGAGGACTACTGCCTCTCTCTGGCTCTTAGAAAGACAAAAGGAGATTTTTCCTTCTTTGTAAACCAAGAGAAATGTTTAATAGATGCATTGGAATGATGATGTGTTTTTCCATGAATCTTTAATAATGGTTATGTGCTTTTTTTTTAATGTGAAGTTACTGTTGTCTGTGTAGTTCCATCCAAAGTTGACTGGTTCACCTCTCCAGTACTCTTCTCAAAATGTACATAAATTTTTATGTCCTAATTTTTTTCCTTCAAAACACTGGTTTGCATAGTTTTTAGGAGTATTTTCAGTTTACTGGAGTTTGTTCAATTAAGCTTTCTGCATCTAATATTGCTGCAGGGCTTAAGAGCGCAAACCAAACAGTAATCTTGTGTTTAGTGGCTGCAGTTGCAACTGTTTTAGTCCTCATTTGTAGTGTAATAACTGTCAAATTGTCAAGTGTACAGAAAATGTGGGAAGTTTAGCAAGTGTGGTTTTAATTTTTACTGGTTTTTGTTTTATTCCTACATATGTCTACTACATACTACAAAGAAATTTGTCCTCATGTATTTTCATAGGAGCCAGAGTTTAGCTGTATAGAGGATCAGAAGCAGCTTGCAGAGGTACTGCTTATAGTTGCCAGGAAAACAGAGCTATTTCCACTGCAAAAATATTTTTGTAGGTCAAAGGCATTGCAAATATTTTTATAGTGAAAATAAACAAGTTGGCATTAGTTTTCACCATTAACCCTTCCTTCTAAATACCCCCCTGCCCCCAGCCTCATACCTTCAGTTCTCCTTGTGTGGAATGTTTCATTTAAGGCTTTAGCCTGGTAATAATTTCTGTAGGTCTTTTCTTACTCCGTTATGGGAGTTTAACCAGTATGGCTTTACTGCTACATGTAAGTAAGTGGCTTTATTGCCATCTAAAACTCTTAATATGGAAATAAGTTTTACAAGTTCAAATTTTGACTTCCAGGCTAATGTATTTTGTCTTTTTGTCTGTTTGCTTACTTCTAGCCCATGCTTCCAGAGGTGCTTGCCAGAAAAACCTGTACTCAACAAAATTCCCAAGTTTCTTGGTTATGATACTAAACATAGGACTATGCATGAGACGCAGTCTTAATATGAACTCATTGTAAATTTTATTTAATTTAGTCATCCTTATTATGGACACTTGGTTCAGGTAGCTTATACTAATTTGTTCTGGGCGTGGTCTGGGAGGATTTTACCCTGAGCTAAGGCTTAAATGTAAACTAAGGTAGACTTATACGTCAAAAATATGTAACCATGTATAGTCCAATACAGATAATGTTAATGCTGAAGTTAATGGCCTAAAATACTATGAATGGACTTGGTTTTAGTGTATGTTGTATTTAGTACCATCATACTTCAGCTTTGTTTAAAAAAAAAAAAACAAAAAACAACCCAACAAAAAAACCCAACAACAACAACAATACTAAAACAAAACCAAAAAACAACAACAAAAAACCCCCCAACCATTTGGTATCTTTTTCTGTTAGTTGTAGATTTCTAGATTTGAAAATATGGCAGCTGATTGCAAGTTACTTATGTTCTCTTTTTTTCTCCTGTCAAGTAATTTGCCTACCTTTTTTATTATGTGGTTTGCACAACTGGAGAACTGCCTCAGTTTTAGTAATTGGAAAGCAGCAGAAATGTCATTTTTACAACAGTGTACTCTGTTAATGTGTGAGATGTTCAAAAATGTCTTGTTAAAATAGCTAGTTTGTTTGGGTTTTTTTGGTGGAAGACTTGCAGAAATGGCTAGGCAATCATGGCAAAGTACATTTAAAATGCCAAAAGTTATTGTAGAAGTTGATGAAAGCATTCAGTTTTATTCTTTCAATCTGTCTTGCCTTTCTTTTAATAAATCGGAACTACAATATTTGAAAGTACTCCCCCTGCCCCCACCTTCTTTTTATAAATAAAACACAATTTGTGGACTGAAGCATGTATTTTTAATTTTAGATTACTAAAGAAGATTTCCAGACCTTTGATTATATACTTTGCATGGATGAGAGCAATCTGAGGTAATGTATGAAGAAATGTAACAAATTCCTGTGGATCACTTGTAGTGATGTCTCATGAATCACTTTGAAGACAGGTGGCATGTTTTACTGCTTAGCTTGTCTTTGTTTCATTATTTTTTGGGTATTTTTGGGTTTTTTTGGTATGTCTCTGTGAATGATATCCTAATAGATGGATTCTTCACTTTTGATAAGTTTAATGAGCTAGAACTCAATGGTTTATTTGTGGATTATATACTTTGTGCTGTAGATGTGCAACTTGATGCCTGTGTTAAGAATGAGGACATACAGTCTTGATTGCAGTCATCTGTTTTTCTACTTGTGTGAAATCTAAAAAACACTGTGGAAGCTTGGAAGGGATTAAATATGATATGGGGTGGTGTTTTTCTTTTTTAATAGAAACAGTGAGCTCCGAATGAAGTAAGGGTGAAAGTAAGAGTGGGGGACATCTTGTTCATTACTGTTCTAATTAACAGTGTCTTTGAGACAATGTATGCTTTAGAAAGATTTGGTGAAGTAGTTGCCTAGTGTGAACATGTGGGTATCGTTAGCAGAATTTCTGCTTAATTACATGTATATTGATTAGGGTTAAGCAGCTGAGCTTGAATAAACTACAAGTATCAAAGTGCTTTTTAGGACTGTAACTTGTAAAGAGAGTTTAAAAAAAAGAAAAAAGGACAGAAACCCTCAATTACCCCACAGCCAGTAAAACCCAAACGAAGCCGTAGTAGGCTTTTAGAATTGGAACCACTTAACTAAGTATAACTTTGTTAAATTTTCTAGAACGTGTGGATTGACTTCTCTTACAAAGCCTGCATGAACTGAGCATATAGAACACTTGTTTTCACTGCAGCATGTCAAAGACATGAATAGGATTACTTCTATTTTCACTTGAGGTCTTAAATGGAAACTTGCATATTAACAGTTTATATGATAGGACCTGTAGAGCAGAAGAAATGTCACAACTATGACAGGGATACTGCTACATTTAAATATCACCTTAAACTTGTACCTAGTTCAAACATTTTCCCTGGAAATACCTTTTTGTAGCACTAGGACAGGAAGTTGATTTGAGGTGTTGGAATGCCTGTCATACCAGAAGGTGATGATTTGGAGCATTTTTTTCTTAATACCAGAGGCACTTTTCCTTCTTCTGTTCTTTAAGTGGGATACCAAAATCTATGAAGGAAAGGGTTAGACTTTTCTTAATAATAACAGGCTAGCCTGTTACTATTCTTCAAAATAAGAAATAACTTCTTAATTGATAGAGGAATCCTGACTTTTCTTCAAGCAGTCTCACTGCTGTTTCTAACATATGTGAAATTAATTTGTTAATAATTACAATTTAATTTCTTAAAAATGGATGTGCTTAGGCCTGTATTTACAGAAGTATTGTCTGCTTCTAATGGTGGGCAGGTAAAATGATGATTTCCTTTGGAGGTGCTCAATATTCTGGCTGTTCAGTATTGTGAAAATCGGAGAGTCAACATCTGAACTGCATTTGGGATAATGGATGACCGTTAGTAGAAGGACAAAATACCATCTCAAGACCAGCATGTTGTCTTAATGGGAAGCAATATGGAAGAAAGAAGACATGACAACTGATGAAATGTTGCTGTATGTCGCAGGGAAGACAGGTCTAGCTCACTGATGGACCATTTTCTGTTAATTGAGTGTAGTAGGACTTCATAAGAGTCAAAGGTTGTATGAACTTGCAGCATACCGATTTAAAACATTGGGCTTGAACAGATTGGAGAAGCTCGTTTATACTTCTAGGTAACTCATTATTTTTATTCAATACAATGAAAATAAGCAGCAGCATAGAGAGCCCACAAAACTGACCTGAGAGCAGATGCATATTGTTTTCTCTGAGCTTTCTAGAAACAGCCATGAGCATCTTACGCTGATGCCAAGAAAGTTCTGAAAAAAAAAGTAATGAAATTTTTATTTTCTCCTTTACAGAGATCTGAAACGGAAAAGCAACCAAGTTAAAGACTGTAAGGCCAAAATCGAACTACTTGGAAGTTATGATCCACAGAAACAACTTATCATTGAAGATCCATACTATGTATGTGTAAGAAATTGTTTGGATGGTTTGATTAAAAATTGTGTATATACAGTACATAATTTTTCCAGATCTCACAGTTGGCATGTGACTTACCTGGTTTATAATCTGATATTGTACAGAGAGATTCAACAAGGCCAAGTGCAGAGGTCACAACAACCCCTGGCAATGCTCTAGGCCTGGGACAAAGTGGCTGGAAAGCTGCCCAGCAGAGAAGCACCTGGGGAAGTTGATTGAGAGTTGGTGGAATATGAGCCATCAGTTTGCTGAAAACAGCTAACAGCATCCTGGCCTGTACCAGGAATACTGTAACCAGCAGGATCAGGGACGTGATTGTCCTCCTGGACTTAACACTGCTGTGGCCACACCTTGAGTATGGCATTCAGTTTTGGAGCTCTTGCTCAAAGAAAGACATTGAGGTGCTGGAGCAAGTCCAGAGAAGGGCAGTGAAGCTGTTGAAGGGTCTGGAGAACATGTTTTATGAGGCATGTCTGTGGGAACTGTGACTGTTCAGTCTGGAGCAAAGGAGGCTGAGAGAAGACCTCATTGCTTTCTACAACTACCAGAAAGGAGATTGGAGCCAGGTAGAGGTCAGTCTCTTCTCCCTAGTAACAACTGATAGGATGAGAGGAAGTGGCCTCAAGTTGCCCCAGGAGAGGTTTAGGTTGAATATTGGAAGAAACTTTTTGACTGAAAGGGTTCTCAAAGACTGGAACAGGCTTCCTAGGGAGGTGGTTTTGTTCCCTATCCCTGGAGGTCTTTCAAAGATGCACAGATGTGATGCTAAGGGACATAGCTTATCACCAGAATTTGTAAAGTTAGACAAAGGTTGGACTCAATGATCTTACAGGTCTTTTCCAACCAATATGATTTTATTATTCTGTGAAGCCAAGCGTAAATACTTCTTTCCTTAATGACTTAAAAATATGAAATATTTGGATTGGAAAGGAAAACATGTCTTTATGAATATAACAATTTTATTTAAATAATGCAGTGCACCTGTATTTTCAATATTGGGTGAAGCCCTGGTTTGTCAGCCTTCTTGGAAAGAGGTTGTAATCAGAAAGCATAGACATGGTCCAAGAAGTTGAACACTATCAGCCAAAAGCAACCTTAATATTGTTCAGTTTAGGAAGGGGATGTGAATGAAGATGGAGCAGCGCTCTATAAAAACTTGGTGTCATGGGAAAAGGCAGAGAAGGAATTGCTGTTCATTATCCAAGGAGTAGAGAATATAAGATGACATTAATGGGAAGTGGGTACAAAACCAAAAAAGACATGTTTTGGCGTTTTGTTGTTTCCCATGCAGTGCTTCATTAAATGATGAAACTCGACAGGTTACTTTGAGTGTTTTAAAAAAAAAACGTAGAAGGACTCAAAAAGTAAATAGAAGAAATACATGAAGGAAAGTTCATCCATGACAAAGTCACAGTGTTTGGCTGTGGAAAATCCTGAGCTGTAGGTAGCTTATCACCAAGTATTTGTACGTTCTTGTGCTTCCCTAATGTTAATTGTTTACTGTTGCTTATAGTGGGGAACTAGAGTGCAAAACTGTTTTGTTTGAGCTATTATTGCTATTCTTACATTCTTCTTCCTCTTTTCCAGGGCAGTGAAAAGGACTTTGAAACTGTTTACGAGCAGTGTGTAAGATGCTGTAAAGCATTTTTGGAGAACCCTCATTAATGCTTTACCATTTTATTTTTAAAAGAAAATAATTAGCTTCTCCAGAAATACTTAATTGATGTATTAAAATTGTAAATTTATGCCACGGTAGGTTCAGAAATTTCCGTTTAATTTTATACTTCAAGTCTTCTGTTGTCTAATTTTAAAAGCACAAGAAAGTTTTAACTGGATTAGATTACCAATTGTTTTGTGACACATCAGTGTAATAACAAAAGTATACGGTTGAGAATAAATTTATTTGTAAACTTTTCCAGTGCTTTTTGACTAGCACTGCAAAAGTAGTCTCTTGCTTCTTTATGTGCTGTACTAACTATAACGAGATCTTCTCACGGTGCCCTTAGTGCGTTAATTTAAATCAAGTTTCAGTGGGAGTCTGAGATAATAGTTCATATCTGATAACTTAGGTATGTCATCCTAGTATCATTAGCCAGCCTTTGGACTGAAGGTGTGCCACATTGAGCCTGCTAAACTAAAGGAACTGTCTGTCCCCAGACAGACACTGCCCTGAGCACGCTCTCCAGGCTTAAGCAAGCAAAACCCTTGTGTGTCTGTAATCAGGATTGTGTGAAGACAGAACTTTATGTCAGTTCAAATGCTTGGTTATTCAAAGAAGAAATAATTTTTGTTCTGGTACATTTTTATACTAATTAAGGTGAACTCAGTTCAGAAATTGTGATGTTAACAGAACTTCTCTGGATAGTCCTTTCGTCTTGTGGTCAATTGCTAGCATGCTGATACAAGTACACGTAGCATTTATTTTGAGGACAAAACAGGTCAGCTTAAAAGCCTAAATGTGACATGTACATTTTTTATCTCATAGTCAAATCCTCCAATCCATGCCATGTACCCAATGATAAATGTGCTGTAATCCTTGTTCTTGTGTGGGTGTCAGACTGTATTTTCAGATTTACTCATCAGAATGGCTGGCCTGTCAGAAGTGTTCTCTGACAGTAGAGTTCAACTTGAAGACAAGAGTAATACAATACAACCTTAACAGAAGGCCATTAAGTAGAAAGTTCTGATCTTGGATACGAAGTGTATGTAAAAATCCTTGCCTGCTTGTCTGAACATCACCATTTATTTCTGCCTTATAAATCTACTGAGATTAGTAATGAACTGATACCAAGATAATGTTCCTATTTTGAATACAATCATCATTGCTATGAACTAGCATTACCAGATTTTCACAGATAATATATCTGTAAAACTTGCTTATTTTTAGCCTTGATTTTTGCCTCTGCTTTCTAGACTAGTAGAGCAGCCTTTCTATTTGTCATCTACTCTTTCACTTCTGGGAAAGGGAAGCATTTTGATAGAGGATCCTGTTATTTCTGGGAGAAGTCCTGCCATCACTGCATGTACTGCAGTCTGCACAACAGAGAGAAGTTTTCTGGGACTCTGGCTATAGAAGAGCTGTATTTGTGTTAGTGAGGTTTCTGGTTTATGCTAAAATTTCTATCACCTAAAGCTTAAGAAACCTGCTTACAGAAATGCAATTAGTAGACATAAATCTTATATACAGAAATCGCATCTTTGTGCATTATGGCATTGCCAGTAGTTTTGACTTACAAATGAATAGTTGTTATTCCTAGAATAATAGTTTTGAAATCTGGCTAGGAATTTGCAAGATAATAGCTGTTTCACTTCAGGGACAAAGAGTAATCATATTTTGGGTCAGATCAAGCACTAACTTGGAAAAAATTATTTTCCATTTCTTGTATGAATGCTTGGACAGAATAAATGAAGGGAAATGATGGGCAGTTAGGGACAAACTACCTTAAATACGGTTTTATGCACTAGCCTCGGAAGCAGAAAGTGGCAATTTAAAATCCAGTGAAAGTAAAATAACTCAAAAGACTGAGCATGTGATAGTTTATGCTTCCTCATTCACGGTTGAATAGGAATTGAACCTACGGGTTCCCGTATTAAAGTTGAGATTTAGAAGTCCTAAGTCTTTATCTTGGAGCTCCTGAAGTGAGAGAGATAAAAGGATATAGTTGTTTATCTTCAAAGGACTTAAGTCTGTCTGTAAAGTAATAATAAGTCAGAAGTCTTTGTGTTAAATTCAGTTCAGATTTTAAAAGTCAGCTTGGAGGTCTGTTATCAGCAAGTAATCTATTGGCTAAATAATTCATCAGCTCTACTAGGAGGAAAAAGCTGATTGATTTTTAAGATTTTATCCTTAATGGGTTTCTTTTGGAGAAGGAGAACATGTGCAGAATAAAAGAACACAGAACAGGAATTGTCTCCAGGAATGACAGGCGCACAGTAGCATTATTTATATTAATTTAGTAATCTCAATAAATTCCTGTTTTCTTTTTACAAGGAGATTTTCTATACAGTTTTTATTTAATCAAATTTCTGCTACAAAATTAAACTCCCCTGTTAAGATACTGTGTTCTGATTGCAGTCAGTGGAACCATGGAGAAGCAGAGTTCCACCCACGTTAATCCAGATCAGCAGCTGAGTCCTGTAGCAGCAGATTCCTTTAACTACTAGTTTTTCAGTAGGCAGGCATTACTTGCACTGAAAAGTGAAGCTTTAGGATTTAGTGATCACTGAAAGCAAATATGAAATCTGGACTTCTCCCTTAGTAAATAAAGCCATGTTCTAGGATGGGATTTTGTACCTCTGCCGTTTTCCCCTTTTTAGTTCTAAAGAGCTAGGTGCTGAAGGCTCTTCAGTGTGAGTGTGAATTTCAAAGATCCCAGCTCCTAGCTATTTCTCAGGATGGGGAGGGGTGTGTTTGTACATGTTTTGTTTTGAATTGAGGGTAAAATGGAAGCTAAATGCCAGTATTAAGATAAAAGTACCTGAGATTCATCTATAGGTCACACAAAAATTAGTCTTGCTGTTTAAGCCATTTTATGATGACATCTGGATTTAATTCCAACTTAAAAGGGAAATGTGTATCAATGCATTAAGTAAATGTTCCCTGACTCCTTAAAAATGTTGTGACACTAAAATGGTGTATTGGACATTCACTGATTATTTTGCTCTGCAGCACCATGAACAGACTGCAGATATTTCAAACAAAAGAACTCGAAAACAACTGTTTGTCATGAAAAAAGATTCCAATTTATAATGCTGTGTAGAATTGGAACAGCCTCGTGGTCTGGGCATTTTGTGGGACTGGAAGACCTGAGTCTGTCCGTGGGGGTACCTTACTTTATTACTCTAGACAACTCTTGCTGGAAAGAGGTTTGTGTGTGGGTAAACAGTTGTAGCTCCTGGAAGACATCCTGTTTATCTGGATTCAGTGAACAGAAAGTAAACTGAGAACAACTTAATACCAAACACTTTATTACTTATGCTTGTTATTTACAGTATTTACATATTGCACGTTTGCTGGAATGTTTTATATGTTAATTGTATAAAGTAAATTAATGGCAGCTTGTGTTTGTGTACAAAATCCATGCTCCACTGTCCCAAAAAATATGTCTACTTGGAATTACGTTCCTATTTGTCATGCAGTTTGTACTCCTAGGGTACAATGTGACCCCAATGCAAGTCTGTTTTAACCAAACTCTTAAAAAATTGCATAAGCATGAAGGATTATCGAGTGACCACAACTACTGTGGAGCAGATCTTTAGTAGTTCTAAATATACAAACAAACATTCCTTAAAATTGTAGAATTAAGCAATAGAACATCAATCTTCTCAGTGAAATACTTGTGTTTACATAATTTTTGGCAGCATTAAACATCAGTTGTAAAGTGTGTTCTTAAGTATGGAGCATTAAGTACTACTGGCAGTTAATGCTACTGTAAAGAAGTCAAACTGCAAACTGTTGACAACATACAAAACGCATGTTAAAAGAATTATGGGAAGTAGTCTGTTAATCTGCAAAAATAAATCTCTTGTTCACAATGGAATATGTTATAAAGGTAATAAGTTCTATTTCCCTGTTGATTTCCAAGGCACTTCTCTTGGTTCTTGGGTGTTTTCTGTTCGTGGTAATAACATCTGGTGGATTAAAAGAAAGAAGAAAATTGCCTTTCATCATTTTTATACAAGCATACATGTATTAAAGAATGTAATTATATTGAAAATTGTAAATAAAACTGGAGAGTTTAGTAATAACTTTGGAAAAGTCCACTAGTGCCATTTCTGATTTAGCTCAACGTAGTTCTTATCAGCCTGACTGCTTCATTACTGTTTTCTTTGTTAATCCAGACTAAAATGTTGGAAAGTGTCCATTATTGTGCTGGTTCATTTTAAGTAGACAAGATATGGAAAATACCTATTCAAAGTGTGCTCATAGTTCTTTTTGGCCTGTTCCTATGAGTACAGTTGTGAACTAAAAAAGTTGAATAAACTTCAAGGATAGTTATTAACATTGCAGATTTCTGTCTTAATATGTTGGTGGAAGCTGTTGATATGATGTCCACTAATAGAAATCTGTCAAGGTAAGGTTTGAAGGATCTAGGAATGATTTTATGTTTCACTGGGCCCACAAGTGAAGCAATTTGGACTCATAAACAAGAAACAAACAAATGTAACTCTGTGATTTGGTCATAAAAATATATCCCCTGGTACATGCAAACACTGAGGTAGCACTGAGTAGGAGCTGCAGTGATTGTTTGCTCCCTATTCTGTTAAATTTCCAGAATAGTTTCTTGTAATGCAATCAAAACATTTCTGTGATACTGGTATCAAAATAACTGATAGAAAGTCATAGGTTTCCATGTTGCTGATGAAATGTATACTGTCTGTTCTTCAGAAATGTTAATGCAAAGGTTAAGCAGTGAAGGTTTCCCCAGCCCTTTCCCCTCACACACCTTTAAGCCTTCTGAGATAGTGCAGTGTAACAATCCCTGTGTGTACACATCTAGAAATCCACCCTCACCAGCAACTTCTGGTTCTATTTTTTCTGCAATCATATTTTCAGGACAGGTGACCATTGAATGCTGCATGTCTGTTACCCATGTGTTTCTAAGACAACCTGTTAATGCCTTTAGTTTTAAGTTAAAAGTGCACTATTAATCAACAGGAACTGCACAGGTGGAAGATTGCTTTTACATGCAGACAGGTTCTGCTGAAGCTGGTGTGTCTTGTAGACACCAAAAGTCCATGTGGGAAATAAAAAACTAGAGATTCTTTCATACCAGCATTCTGCTGATGTTTGGGTTTTTTTGGTGTGCGGGTTTTTGTTGTTGTTTTGTTCGAGATTGGGTTTTTTTTGCAGTTAGAGCTTCCATATTGTCTTAACATACATGACTGTCTTTGCCATGATCAGTGTGAATTCTCTTGACATTTTGAGTTTCTCTACATTTTCTACTGTTCAAGTATAATTTGTAATAGAATCATTTGAATGCAGAGTCAGTCAGACTTGACATAATCCATTGGAAATCAAGCTATTGGTGCATACAGAAATACTTGTTAGTAGTATTTAAACATATTTAGGTTTGCAATTTTTTTAAAAGCTATTAGGAAATGTAATAATGTTACAGAAAAGCTTAATGTAATTAAGGTTTTTTTCTGGCTTTGCAGATAGGACAAATAATTATTTTTTTTAAATATCCTTCCTTAGAGGCGAAACTGACGTAAATTTTCCTTGCCTTGCATTTCCATCTATCTTATTTACCTTGTGTATGTCCTTAATGTACTATGTTTAAGCTGTGCTGTTTAAAAACAAATTAACGTGCTTTTGGTTTGATCAGTGTGTCACAACTGACAAGTTAAACACAGGGAATTTAATAAATCATTTTTTCCTTACTAATCCTAATGGGAATATTCAGCTCACTGAGGGTAAAAAACTGGAAGTGACTAGAATGCTTCATTCATCATCTCATCCTAAGCTGTTTTTGCATGCATATCTGATAACCTGTGTCTAAAGATTCCCAATGCTGAGCTAAATTGCAGTTTTCTAAATTCCTGGTGTTCTCAGAAACCCTTGGAAAAAATCCCCAGATTTTCAGTGTTGATCAATCTTGTACTTTTTATTTATTTCATATAGTCTGTTGTATGTTTCACTCTAAGAAAATTAGACTGGAAATGAGCTGAAGGATGGCAGACAGTCTTACTGGAGATCCTAAATACTATTTGGCTACAGTCTTTGTAGCTATCCTTTCTTCCTTTCATCTCATTCTTAGTTCTCCTTTGCTAATGCAAACAAAATACAAACCAAACAAAACACCAACTCAAACAGCAATCTTGTCTGAAACCAACCAAACCATAGAAGTGTTCCAATTTAAAAAGCACAAACGAAAGCTATTGTAAAGGCATGACACAGCCTTCCAGATTTTGCTCTAGTCACTATCTGTGCATGATGATACAATATTAGAGAAAGCTATTCTATGTAAGAGTAGAATTAAGTGTTTTAAATACCAGTATGAGCTTTAAAATACTGCTAGTAAAGTTTTGAAGCAGAACATCCATGTCACTGCTTCCTGCCACCAAGCAGAGGTGATTCAACGTGTAATGGAAAGTTGGAGATGACGGGCCAAAGCTCTGCATTCTGGAAGGGTCTGCCTTCACTGATGCACAAAACTCATTATCTTAATTCCATCTTCACTTCTGTTATCAAATAAAAGGGCCTGACACTTCTTAAGTGCATTCAATGTTACACTGAATAAGGAACTTTCAGAGAAAAGGCAATTAAGGGCTGTTGTTTCTATTAGAAAACACAAAGCAAAACTTCAGAGCCCAAACATTATTTGGGTTTAAGAACATGATATAATCTATGTACTGTGTCTATATATACATAAGTACATATAACTTACTGGAGCCCCCAACACAAGAAGGACATGGAAATAATAGAGCGGGGTCCAGAGAAGACCACAAAGGTATCTGAGGGTTGGAACACCTCTCTTATGAAGAGAGAGAGATTTGGGGCGGTTCAGCCTGATGAAGCTTGGGGACACCTTAGAGCAGCTTTGCAGTGCCTGAAAGGGACTACATGAGAGCTGGAGAGGGACTTTGTAAAGAAAGGCATGTAGTGGTAGGTTAACAGGTAATGTTTTTAAACTGGAAGAATACAGATTGAGATTAGGCATTAGGAAGAAAATTCGCCACAAGGGTGGTGAGGCACTGGAACAGGTTGCCCTGTGGAGGTTCCAACCTTGGAAGTGCTAAAAAACAGGTTGGATGGGACCTTGAGCAACCTGATCTAGTAGGAGATGTCCCTGCTTATGACATAGGATTGGAACTAGATGATCTTTTAAAGTCCCTTCCAACCTAAACCATTCTGGATTCTATGAATGGCCATGTTGGTGTTAGGTCAACAGTTGTATTCAATCTTTGAGGTCTTTCCTAACCAAAACAATTCTATGATTCTTTGAACTGATATATAATACAGCGTACAGGAGTGGAATATTTCATGTGACATTTCAGATTACTTGATCTATTTAAATTTCCCAAGTTTATCTTGTACTTTCAGCTTTTCCAACCTGTAATACTGGTATGATCGATACATCTTGAGGAGTTTACACAGGTTTCTCTTGAGTTCCAATGGAAATTTCAGTTATTAGTGTGCGTTACCTTATTACAATAAGGAGTCTGACTTCTGTGTATGCTTTTCCTTTAAATACTGTTAATTAATCTGCTTCTCTGAGAAACTAGTTTACCAGTGTAAAACTCTTTGTGTCACTGGTTTACTTTTGTTCATTTAAAGTAACTGTAGAAGCTTAAAAAGAGTTAAAAATACATACTTGTCAGTACAGTAATGAACAAGGGAGGGGACCCAACAGTAGCACCTGCAGTTTTCAAACAAAATCAGTCAAATCTGTATGACTGTAGCTAAAGTGATTGTGACAAATGCTGCCAAAGAGAACAGATTTTCAGACTGATCACTGTCATGGGAAATCCCCAAGACTTGAATTGGGAACTTTAGAACAAGACTTTAGGAGTCTCGTTCTTGACATGAAAGTTCTTTACTGTGAGGGTGGTGAGACACTAGAATGGGTTGCCCAGAGAAGTTGTGGCCATCTCAACCCTGGAAATGTTCAAGACCAAGCTGGATGAGGCTTTGAGAAACCTGGTCTAATAAGTAGTGTCCCTACCCATAGCAGGGGGCTGGAACTAGATGATCTTTAAGGTCTCTTCCAACTCAAGCCATTCTAAGATACTATGATAGTCCAAAGTGCATTGAAGTACAAGTGAAACCAAATCTATCCTTCCTTTTTCCCTTCCTCCAAGCTATTCTCTAAATGGGCACATAGCTATGGATCTGAAAAATGTACCAAAACTACTATCTTTGCAAAGCATCAAAAAGCAGTAATGCATCTATAGCCCAGTCCAATCATAAGTCTTCAATAAAATAAAATGAGCTACTGAGCAAAATCGGAAATTGAATTTGTTGCAGGGGAAAAAAGTTGGTATGGACAATTAAGAGTGGGTTATTTTACTAGTCTATAACATAGGTGTTTTAGAAGTTTTTAAATTTTATTTGTGATTACAATTAATACAGTCAAATTCTATTTCTGAATTTATACATCAATGGAGTTACTACATAAGAAATTTTTGTTACCTGATTCAGAAATTAGTCTGAGCTTTAGAATGGATACTAACTAGTAGCCTTATGGCAGATACCAGAAGTGTTTACCTATTCCCAGACTAAATAAACTCTTCTTACACTAGAGAACCATCTTAAATAAGAAATTACTTCAAAAATTGTCTTCCTCTGTATAAATGGTACTATGTTGAAAACCTTGAAACTTTTTGAAAACACTTTGAGATAATGACTGTACAGTTTATGAGAAAAAAAAAAAGATGGTTTGGTAGGTCTGTCTTACCCACATAGATTGAACTGATGCAGTGCAAAAGCTCTTAAGGAGGAAGGATGCTTAATTTTTGGAGACACCTTTAGATCTCACAGTGCATGTGGCAAAGTAGAGCCTTCCTTTCACCAAGAGAGGTTGACTAAGTGTGTTGATACTATATAATGATTTGTGTCTATCTGGAGAATACCAGGAGTGGAGAATTACCTACATTGAGATGTGCCTGCCAGCTGAGCAAGGCAGTTGTTTGACAAGGTGAGAAGGACATTTTAAAAGTAGGCTTAGTTTGCGATGTGAAGTCCTTTAGTTACTGTCCTTCACATAGTGCATTTGTGATAGGATGCAAAGATACAGCTAAAACTTCTAATGAAAGGGAGAAATTAATTCCTTACTCTGCTGTATGTGCGTAGTAGCATTGGTAATAACATCATTTACTTCTTTTCAGCAGGTGAGTATTATTTTATAATAGCTAATTTTTTTACTTGTTTTCTGGATTTTACAATTGAAAAGTTTAATCTGGCATTTCTCCTAGTTAGATCATATTTTTACTACATATTTTTTTTAGCTTCTGTTTGTCCTAACACTACTGTATTAATTGTACTATTATGTAATTGTTTCCAGGATTCTATTCCAGAGCACACAATATATGCATGAGAGACTCATCTCCATGGCTGCATCTTTCAAATTAAGGCAGTGGTTAATATAACAGTTACTGGACATGAGAAACATTCTGCATTGAAGCTATTTCCAGTGAGGGTGGTGAGACACTGGAACAGGTTGCCCAGGGAGGTTGTGGCTGCTCCCTCCCTGGAGGTGTTCAAGGCCAGGTTGGACGAGGCCTTGAGTGACCTGTACTAGTGGGAGGTGTCCCTGCCTATGGCAGGGGGTTGGAACTAGATGATCTTTGAGGTCCCTTCCAACCTTACCATTCTCTGATTCTATAAGTTGGGCTGCTTTAGGTTTATTTTTGGAAGTCAGACAGAAAATACTTGAAGAAATGTTGAGGAATTCAGCATGAGGTCAGGATGCTGAGTTACATATAATGATTTAATATACTATCTCTATCCTTGACATTAGGAAAGTCTTCTGTAACATCTATCTGGGATCCTCTCTTGTTGCAAAGCTAAATTCTTTTATTTATCCATACTGCATAGAGAATGTTTGTAGCCACATTTTATGAAATTAAATAGCTCCATCATGTTTTCCTGCAGCCATCTTTCTTTTAGATTAAATAATCCAAATTCCTTTTAGCTATTCTTGTAAACCTAGTTTTCTAGGTCTTTGGTCATCCACGTAGCTCTTTAGACTCTCACAAGAAGCACCCACATGTCTTCATGATGTGCTTAATTAAGTACAGTATTCAGCAACAGTGATTATTTCAAGTGGTTTATAAACAATGTTTCTATTTATAAATTCCAGTATGTTGTTTATCCATTTTCCAGTGTGCCATGGTTGACATGTTTTGTATGTGATCTACTACAGCCCCTATGTTTCCTACAGAAGTACGTCTAGCTATTCATAACTTGCCGTGTATTTCTGCAGCTAATTACTCCTACATGGCTTCATAGTTCTGCTCTTTCCTCTAAATCTTATCCTGGTTTTAGACTATACAGCTAATATCCCAAGACTATGTTCTGTTTCAAGATTGTATTCAATCAAGGTTGCCTCTCTACACTACTGTTACCCATAAATATCCTGTCTTCTATCACCTGAGTTATTAATGAAATAATAATATCATACCTATATTATATATATATACCTAATTAATATCATACCTATAATGAAGCCATGTGACTCTGCTTGATACTTTTCTCTAGTTTGACAATGAAACACTAATAACTTCTGTTTTTTTTCCCCAGACATTTTAATGTCTCTTTTTCACATTTCCCTGGCTTGCTTGTGAGAATGTCATCCAGAACAGTGTTCTAAAACTAAGATGCTTAGCATCTCTTGCTTTTTTCACTGACTCTCTCCACAAAGTGTGGATTTTGTCAGTTACAGTATCTTGGTTTGACAGCATTTGTTACTAACAAATCCATACAGGTTATTAAATATCCCTTTGTTAGATGTCACATTTGTGTCTTGGGTAAGCATTTTGAGGACAAAATGTAAATTAGTCCTTTTATATTCTAACACAGAATCATTACCATTGGAAAAGACCTCTAAGATCATCTAATCCAACTGTCAACCCAACACAGTCTTCTAGAAATAGAGATAGTTTGGAAGTAAGTTTTAGGTTGATTGGGTTTTGTTTTTATTTTGGCGCATGGTAAAATTTCCCAAGTATCTGTAGGAATTAGAGGTACATCTAGGCAAAAAGGGAGGGAAGAAACTCATAGACATGAGAAGTGAACACAATTCCAAGAAATTGGAATAGCTTAAAGTTAGCTCAGCAATGTTACTACTAATATATTTTAATTGGGTTACTATGAAAGCACCTGCAATATATCTGCATTTATGTGTACAGATATGTATACATTAACTAATAATGTATACCACATATCTACAGCTGCATGCAGAAAAAAGGGATGCTGCTGCTGCCAATGCAGGCAATTGTGTACTGACTCAACCCTTGAAAAATAAGCTACAGCTGTTGTGTTTTGTTCTGTCACAACAAAATCAGTATTTGCAGACTATGTGATGCTGTGAATAATTCACAGCTGATGGACACAGATTTCTCTATGATGACTTCCAGTAAGGGCGCACCCTTTATTTATTGCCAATATTTGTGAGATAAAACCAGGTACTTGAAGTACTCTGAAATGGGAATACCTCAGTCAAGGGGACTTACATGTGAAAATGCATGGGACTATAATGAAATACAAAACCCACTGCTTCGCTATGCAGTTGATTGTCATTCGTGTTATGAAGAAGCTTACCTTTATCCTTCCATGCATATTGGGCTTACTGCCAACCGAGTAAGAAGCCTGGCACATCTTTTATAGTCTGTCATGAAAAAAAAAAAAAAAAAAAGCATAAATAGATTACTAAAATAACCATGTTTGTCTTTAAATATCAAAACTGGTAAGTGTGCAAATTGTTGCAAGAATAAGGTTCGATTAACACCTTCGTTTTCAACACTACTGAAATCAACTCCTTTGTCTTGGACATCAGAGAATTGCTTTGGCTGGAAGAGACCTTTAAGATCGTCAGATCTAACCATTACCTAACTGTACCAAGTCTGATGGCTAAACCTTGTCCCCCAGCACCACATCTCTGTAACACCTCCAGGGATAAGGCTTCAACCACCTCCCTGGGGAGCCTGTTCCAGCATTTAAGAACCCTTTCAGTCAACAACTTTCTGCCAATACCCAAACTAAACCTCCCCTGGTGCAACTCAAGAGTTTGTTCTCATCCTATCACTTGTTACTAAGAGACCAACAAACACTTGGTGCCGACCTCCTTTCATGGAGTTGTAGAGAACAATGAGGTCTTCCCTCAGCCTCCTCTCCAGACTAAACAGCCCCACTTCCCTTAGCTGCTCCTCACAAAACTTGTTCTCCAGACCTTTCACCATATGAAAGGAGTGTGTAAGAACTGCATAACTGAAAGGCATGTCTAACAGCATATGTTGCTGTGTAACAGACTTCTGCATAGTTATCTATAAACAAACAGCATCAATGTGCTTGGAGGCTCTCCAAGTGTATGTATGTATGCAAATGTGCTTCAACATGGAATCTAAACATGTGACTAGTATTTCCATACTAGAGGAAGATTAAGTAGTGCTCATCCATCTTTGAAATGCAACCCTCAGTAAGCAAGTCTATCAAGTAGTACAACTCTGCAATAAATCATCTTCCTGGAAAACTGTTAAATTAGGAAAATATCTCCTAGTCATAGGAATGTTAAGTACAGCCCATGTAGGTGACCACGTCACACAAATTCACTTCTAACTCTATAAAGTTTCATCTTAAAACTGGTAATTTTTTTTTCCACAGTAGCCCTATTAGGAGTAGTTCTTGTTTTAGGTACTTTTTGCTTTTCAGTGCATTCATAAGGGGCAGACCCAATGCAAAACTGAAAAAAAAAAATAATCTTTTTTCTTTAACATGGCAAATTGAAAGCAAATATTGTGAAAATTGGGTTTGGACAGACAGCAGAGTAAATTGTTTTTAGGTAACAATACTAGAAAGCATGCCAACAAAAAGCTTTTGTACTGGCTACCACCATGCTGCAGCATCATAGATGCTTTGAATTTCTTTGTTGTATGGCCTCTGAATTTCTACATGGAATGTACAGTATTAACTGAGACCAAGCTATCAACAAAAAGTAGCATCACATTGTATGTGAAGAACTAAAATAGGTTGTTTAGCTCATTTTCCTAGAAGAAAATCACTTGAAGGAGAGACACTAGTCAGTCCAGTCTGGTGACCGATGTGTTGATTTTCATTAGGAATTATTGCATTAATGAGTAACTACATCTGATGTTTCCTAGAGATGTAATGTTAACAATCCCTAACTCACAGCATAGATATGCTGTAATTGCCATTCCTACACATTATCCTCCATTATCCAGACATTATACTGGTAGGTATGTCACCTATCAGGAGGAAAAGGCTAATTCAGACATTAATACCAACTCAAGTTTGTAGCATCACAGCTGGGAGTACCGTTTAGTGCTGAGTCAAATGATGTTTGTGCTGTATTGTGAAAAAGGCAGTATGACCATTTGTTTGTTCAAAACAGAGTAGTTATAAGCAAGTTCCATCCATGTAAATGCAATGTGATATTGTTAACCACTATGTTTAAATTCTTATCTTTCCAAGGTATTCCTAATCTGAAGCCTTACTAACAGGGGAAAAGGCCTGTAATTCTTACCAAATATGCCTTTAAAATATATTGGCCTAGAATATTTATTAATACTTGAAACTTGGAATCTGTAACTCTTGTTTCTATTCCCAGCTTTGCTACTGACCCAACTGGTTGACCTCAGACAAATAAAATAAAGTGTGCTTCCATTCTGAAAAGTCTGTACTAAAATAGTTTCTGCTTACTCAACAGGTCCACCTCACTATGAACCTGGAGTCACATCTATTGATAACTGTCAATGTTTGATTTTTTTAAATTCTCTGTGCTGATGAGAGATCATAAGCTGTGTTTGCTTATTTGTTTCCATCAGCACTTTTTGTAGTTAATTATTTCATTATTTTACTGAGCTTTAGGAAATCATGCTTTCATAATTCACTGACGACAAAGGCTGCAAATATTCCATGTCAACGTTGCTGGTGGATTGGTAGTTGAATAGTAAAAATAGAAAATGTCTACAAAATATGCTCTACATAAATCATCAATTAAAAGGAAAAACTCCACATGGATTTCTGATCCTATCTTTAATTTACAGTATTAGAAATCAAATATGAGAGGTTTGTGAGAGAAGTTGTGTTTCTATAGCAAGCAAACAGCTTTGGTTTGGAACCAAAGAGACACATGTATCAGCACCTAAGGAGGCAAGACATGGCCATTCTACACAATTGCTGTTTTATGGAAGCCCAGTTTTGGCACTTACATGCTGGGATGGTGCAGTCCCTTGTGTTGTGATAAAGTCGATGAAAATGTTTACTACATTTTGGGCTAAAGTAGAGTGGACCTGAAATATAAAGAAAAAATAAGTAATAAATTAGCACAGCCCACAGGAAGAATAGTGCAGTTCATGGTATGTGCATGAAATGAAGGATACTAATGCAAAATTAAAACATACCTGTTAAATGCTTTAAGAACTTGTCTTTCATCCTCAGATCTCTGGGAACTATTTCTGTTGGACAGAATAAAAAATAGTCACTGCTGCGCTGGAACTATGCTTGCCAAGCATAGCATGAGGACAGGGAATAAACTGTCCATCAAACATCACCTCTATGTCTTGACAGATGCACAAAGGTCAAAAGTCCTTTGCATACAGCAGGCCAAACTGCAAGCATAGTTTTACATAAGAAGCCACTGTGAAATGCACTGTGAAACACACTGTGATGATGAAATGAGTTGCCTGTTAGGTGTGCAGTCATTAAGGATGATGATAAGTAAGAGTCAGATTTTAGCTTTCTATGAATTACAAGTTTACTGAGATTTAAGTTCTTTCAGAAATTTTAGTTTGTGGTTGCTCAGAAATAGCACACTCTACTAGCAGCAAAGATCCAAAGTTACACCAAAGTTTGGGGTTGTGTCTTATTTCTCTTATGCAAATATATCTGCTCTTTTGTCACAAGTGTATTTGTAACTGTCCTGCTGTAATCGTGAAACTGGATTGATCTACTTACAGGAATCTTTTTTTCCTCTTCCCTTTAACAGTAAATAAAATTCACAGGAAATGATCCCAAGCAAATTGCTCTCTTCTGGCTCCCTGTTTGTGGTTTACCGCCTTGTGTTTTGTGTTCAGCAGATGGCAAAAATGAAACTGGTTTACTGAAATCCATTTTAGCCCTAACCCTTGCTGGTGTCTCCTGATTTACAGCTATCTTTGATTGCTTTCTGTTATGAATGCTATTCTGATAGCTTAGTGCTGATTGTGTATGATACACTACATGGTGCTTTATTTATTTGACCATGAATGCCTAAGCAGCCTTTTTCATTCCCCTGGCACCTCTTATCAGATATGAAGCAGAGAGCATTTCCATTCAGATCTGATTCACTTGTGAGTTTAGACACTTCTCGAAAGTCATTTACTTCTAACTTTAGTCAGTGTAAGTAAAATTGACCTTATCAAATTTGACCTAATTATGTCATGAAGAGCATATAAAACACACATGCTTTACTCAGAAGTTTCCCATGGGGCAGGCTCACTGAGAAAGTGATGCCAAAAATGAAATGAAAGACTCTAAGCAGTAGTTCCTTTTCAGAGTTGCTGGGAATAAATCCATTATAGTAACAGAATTAAAAATCCAGCTTAGGAGTCAATAACACCACTACCAACTAATCCACTCTGAAGTAGGTTTATTATTTATATAGAGAACTGTTCAGCACAAACCAGATGTTTTACACCAATATGCTGATTTACGGTGGCCAAAAGCTATGCCCACATACTACACTGAAATTTAAGAGTTGTACAGATCAGGGTTCCCAGTCCAGTCTGGCCTCTAACTTTTCAACACTTACAAAACAGAACGTTCTCACTGTGCTGATCTTAAGTGCAACAAAATTGTCTGCCTCTGTATAATAATTAATCATCCAAATGAAGAAGTAACATTTTCATTACAACCAACAGCAAATGAAAATTGTGAAGATATATGAATATGAAAGAGAATGAAGAAAAGGCAGAATGAAGACCAATAAAGGTAAAATAAATAGCATACTGGTGACATGAAAGTTACTTTTGAAAAAAAGATGAATAGACATCTGCCGGAAAATATTGAGAAAGTCACTTTCAGTAGGAGTAGAATGAGTATCAGTAATGCTGCAGGGGTTTGGGAGTGACAGTGAACAGTAAATTAGATGTAGCATCAGGAGAAGCCAAATCAACTTTCAACTGGATATGCAGAAGTACATCATGAAACTGAGCAGTAACTATCAGTCACTATGTGGCTTGGTACAGCTTCTTCCAGATGGCTCTTCGCAACCCGGAACATCTTAAAAAAGCAACCCAGGCTTTCACTGAAGGTTAGAGAAGAGCCATTCAAACGAGTAGAAGGATGACTGTAGGAATGTCCCAAAGTGGTCATCGTTCGTACAGTTACAGAGGAGCACTAGGTTTCAATTCCCTAGTACTTAAAAAGGTGCTGCCTTTAGAGCACAAAAAGAACTAACCAGCAGAGTGAAAGGTTTACTGAGGCTGAGCTGCAGGAAAGACTTCTAGATGTGAGATCTACAAAGATATACTATACAAATTCTTGCTAGGATCATTGCCAGAAAACAAACTAAGCACAATTTTTAAAAAGTGGTAAACTTCCATGAAAAAATAATGTTTCCATTCCTTATTTCTTTGATCTCAGTCCACTCCAGTCTCTTCCCTTTTTGATAGGTTTTGTTCAAAGCCAACACACAGGAAGTTGGACTTTCAGTTGAGTACATTATCCAGAGAGACTCTGAGATGTGAATGGAGTTTTTCTATTCCAAATCTGCTATCTGTATCTGTTTCTGATAACAAAAGGAATCTGCAGGTGTTTTGAGTGGTGAATCCTTGATTAAAATTAGTAACCCGATATGATGTCTCATTCACCCAGGCATTACAGAGAGAAAGAAAAAAAGAACCTCCGAAGTCATGGACTCTGACTTACCAACTCTCTGCTCATCCTGGTATCCTCCATAGTCTGGCACTTCTCTTCGATCCAAGTTATAGTCATGCTTGGAAAAGTACTGCAGCCCACTGTCCTTCTCCAGGTGGTACCTTTTCAGTTCCTGAATGATCTCCATGATCAGATTTAGGAGACTTTGCCTGTCCTTCAAATCTGCAGAGTCAGTTTTCTCTTTGCAATATCCTGCCGAGAGCATTAAGAGCAGCAGCCCCAGCAGCCCAGAAGACCTCAGTCCACTCATTGCAGTCTGACCAGAGGTGTGCAGGAGCAGCTGGAAAGGAAGTATCCGCTCCTGTGGTAATCCTCCTATTTTCACTGGAAGAGAAAAAGGGCGGTGGGTCGGAGGTGGGGACGCTCATGGGGGTGAAATCAGAAACGTGACAGGAGGAGGGAAGCGCTGAGACCGCTTTGCAGGTGACAGAAGGCAGGACCCCAACAGCTCCGCCAGCCTCACGGCTGCCAGCGCCACTGAAGCCGTCGCCCGGGGAAGAGCCGCCCCACCGCCCACCCACCCGGCGGCTTGCGCTTGCTGGAGTCCCGCGGGAGAGCCGCGGCGGGACACTCGGCCCCTGCGCCCGGGCGAGGCAGATTCCCCGCCTCGACGGGCTAGCAATACGCAACGGGGGAGCGGAGGAGAGCGGAGAGGCGCGGGCGAGGAGTGAAAACTTTCCCTGAAGTTTTGTTTGTTTGTTTGCTTGTTTGTTTTTTCTGCGGAGAGCTGCGGCGGCTGCGCGCCGAGCTCCCCCAGCCCAGGTTGCGGGGCTGCGGGCTGGATGGGCGGGTCGCAGCTGGAGGGCAGCGCACGGTAACGCTAGCCGTGCCTTACTTTCTCTGTTCTTTGCCCCACCCATCTCGGGAACAGGGCGCGGGCGGCGATGTCCACACGGCAGCGGCAGCCGGCCGTGGCGAAGGACACTGCCTCAAATTCGGGGCCACTCGCTTTCGGACGGCTGGGTGCCTCCTGTGCCAGCGTGCCGGGGGCGGCCGGCCCACGCACATGGCTGCCCCGCGGTGCGTGGCGGCTGTTCCACGACAACTTCGGTAGGAGTCCCACGGCGCTCGCGTCCTGTCACCGGCGTGGGTCCGCAGTGCCAGCAGCCCCACCGCACGCAGCGCTCCTGCTCAGCGAGGCGTGAGGGACAGGGTCGTGGGGAAGAGGCAGAGAAGAAGGTTTGTCAGTGCTTCCCGGCCGCATTACCTGTGTCTCTGTCCCAGGAGTGTCTTCCCCACGGGAGTCTCTCCCCGGCTCTCCTCAGACGGCAGCGTGCAGCGAGCAGCGGGGAGTCCAAGTTTTCCGCGGCTGGCCTTCCCACCCCCCTCCCGTCCCTACACTCCCGCCGTATCCACAAACTACTCCATCGCCGTCAGCCCCAGCGCAGCCGCTTATATAGGCTATAGGATGGACATGAGACGGCAGATAGTATCGACTTGGAAGTGGGTGGAAAACAATAAAAGTCCACTTGGCAACCTCGGGAGCGTCGCTGCTTGCACAAGTCCCCCCCTTCCCGCCCTCCCTTCCTCCCTCCCCAGTTCCC